>CAUYPK010024283.1:0-58820 GCA_963574355.1 Loris lydekkerianus
TCCTTACTTTTGTTGGTTTAAAGGCTATTGTGTCTACAAATAGAATTGTAACACCTGTCTTTTTCTGACTACCATTTGCCTGAAATATGGAGGACCATCCTTTCACCCTGAGTCTATATTTATCTTTTAAGGTAAGATGTGATTCTTCTATGCAGCAAAAATCTGGCCTGAGTTTTTGTATCCAGATAGCCAACCTGTGCCTCTTTAGAGGACAGTTTAAGCTGTTCACATTAATGGAGAATATTGATAAGACTGGTAAAATTTTGGGTATCGAGATTTTTGAAAGTCCAGTGGACATTTTTAATCCTTCTGCCCCTGTGGAAGTTGGAGTTTGATCAAAAGTTTCTGAGTGAGTTTACTTTTGTGGTAGAGGATTGGGCTGGGCATTATGGAGGATAGGTCTGAGAATATCCTGAAGAGCTGGTTTGGTTATGGCAAGTTTCTTCAACATATGAATGTCATTAAAGTATTTAATTTCTCCATCATAAATGAAACTCAGTTTAGCTGGATACAGGATCCGGGGTTGAAAGTTATTTTGTTTTAGAAGATTAAAAGTCAATGACCACCCTCTTCTGGCTTGAAAAGTTTCATCAGAGAGATCTGCAGTCATTCTAATATTCTTCCCTTTGTAGGCAATGGATTTCTTACGTCTGGCTGCTTTCAGAATTTTCTCCTTCATATTAACTTTAGTGAAGTTAATTATGATATGCCTGGGGGATGTCTTATTTGGGTTGGGTCATGCTGGGGTTTTGAAACTTCTATCTGAATTTCAGAATCTCTTGGCATGTCTGGAAAATTCTTTTTTATAATTTCATGAAGAAGGGCCTCTGTGCCTTGCTAAGCCACTTCATCACTTTCAGGGATTCCAATGAGGCAGATATTAGCCTTCTTCAAATTATCCCAGAATTTTGACCCAAACTGTGTAAATACCCCATAAAAAATAACATTGGGACTAGTCATACTTTTTCTCTAGTTTGAATATTTATGTAGCATGGAGGCATGACACACCTGAGAGAAACTGTTTGGGAGCCTGGTTAACTGAGGAACTGAATTCATTTAAATGCTTATTTATAATATCAAACAGGTGCATGTATGCATATAAATGTCTGTATACATACAAAAACATTTTCTGTTTATTATTTATATACCTACATGATCTGTATATAGAGACATGTTTATTGCATAGTCAATCAGTGGGAAAACGCTGTATATTCACTTCTTCATTTAATATACATCACTAGTACACAGTCTCTGCTTGAAGACTCTTAGGGAATTTAAACATATGACAGAGAGCACTTGTAGAAATCTTTTATTGTGTAAATGATCAGGAGTGTTCAAACTGAACCTTATCAAATTCGAGGAAGTATTTATAATTTTGAGGATGGGATAGAATATAAATAATTTTCAGTTTCTGTTCATTTGTATTTGTGTTGTTTTAGTAATTTGCTGTTATTTTACTTTTCACTCATAAAAATAAAAGCAATTTAAAAACACAGTTTTTGAATTATTTCTGACCAGAGTAGAACTAATAAAGCAGCAATCTTATTATATAGTATAATATTGTGCATATTATAACAGCTTTGACTCTATATTAAATGAACACCATACACATATTCAGATTTATACAAATAGATTAGACAGGCTTCAGCAATTTCAGAATTAAATATATGAGTAATAAAAATAAGTGTTGAATTTGTATTGGTGCACACATGAAAATTTCCTTTGAAATCCACAAGGACAGCTATCTATAAAAATAGGAATCTAGGAGATTGGCACCAGAGCCATCTTCTGAACTGTGTGAAGCCTTTATCTTTGCAGTGTGTTGGCCCGCTTTTCATAGTTGTTATCTTACTTGCTTCTCCTTTACTGGTAGATTTATAACCATATTCACACTTCTTTCCATGAAAAAAAAAAAAAAAATCTGCCTTCTGTTGCTTATTGCCTGAGGACAGGGCTCTCTTTTCCTTTCAAGGGGAAAAATGTACTAATTTGATATATTGCTGTGTGTCATCTATTTAAACTTTGTAATCTAACTATGGACAATTGTGGTCTAACTAATGAAGCATGAATTCATTGATAATATGACTTCCTAGTTCAGCATGAAAAGTACACAGTATTATGGTGAGACTGGATGTTGCTGGGTATGAAATTGATTGGGTTTGGGAGATTTGTAATGCATGTCTAAAATCATGACCTTTATGAAATTAACCGTATCAGTTAACCCTGAGATCATCGTTTAGTGAAATTATTCATAGTTTATTTATTCATGAAAAATGAGATATACTGTTTATATAAGAAAAAAATGCTAACTTGGCTTCTCAAAGTAATCCACGGACTCTTTGTATATAAAGTGCCACAAGAGGAAGAAGTATGTTTTGATGAGTCAGTGTAAATTAATCCAAAACATATGGGCCTGAACTTTCATGTTGAGACACAGGAAGAATTTTAAACATTCAGCTAGAACATTGCAAGTTTATGGATAGAATGTCAAAATGAATGCATGATGTTTGACCTGGCGTTCAAAAAGTGTGACGTGAAAATGAGGTCAGTCCCCTGTAGTCAATGATGCATTTGTTACATTAGCTAGTGAACAGATGAGATCCGTTACATTATGATTTTCCAGGATTTTATTTTCTCCCGTCATTAATTTGGTACAATTTTATGCATAGTAATTTATTTATTTTTTCTACTCAGTGACCATTTAGTAAGGAAAACAAAATCTTATATAATGGTAAATTAATATTCGAGCGATTATATTAACCTAAGTGTTTACTAATAGCTTAGGATATATTTAAAATATATAGGATATTTATTGTACAATCTGTAGATTTTTTATTTTCTGTATCAGTGCTCCCCGTTATTAGTGCAAATAATCAATGTCTTGAATAACCAGCAATTCTATTTTTCTTCTTCCATCACTTTATTATTTTTAGTCTTAACATCTATGGAAGAAGATTTGGTCATTCCAGTAAGTTACATAAATTATTTGCTCTTTCTAGATCTGTGGTCAAATGTGCATCAAGGATTTGAGAATGCACTCATCTAGAAAGACAAAAAAGGCACAGATATTCTTTTTCTCAGTAGGAAATGTTAGAGTTTGCCAGCCAAACATTTCTATTTACAATGTGCCAAATTCTCAGGCTCATTAAACAATTTGTAACTGCATCCCATAATCCAGGCTGAAGAAATGTTGGTCACTTATGTGACGGAACCCACTGATAGGGTCTTTCTTAATGAGAACTTAGCTGAAAAGGAATTTGGAAGGAATTGAAGAGATTTTTCAGCAGTATTGCTCTGTATTTTCTCAACAACTAGGATCTGAGTACAAAGCTCACAAAATAGAAAACAAAATCTATCTTTTGAGACATAAGTTACATAAGAATTTTCTTAGGCAAGATGTCTACAGGCATAATTTCATTTGCTAAAGTTTCCTGAAAATGCTGAAGTTGTGAGGGTTATATTTTAAAACATTATTAAAAACATCTGAAAAGTGTCAGGAGAGTAAATCATAATATGGAAAATTCTCTTTTACTTTAATGAGTTTATTACATTTATTTTTCAAAAAATTAGTTTTCACAGAGGATTTTTTTTACTTTGATTCCCTAAGAATTAATGCTCCTGAATGTAGGTAATAACTTATGATTTCAGGTTAGATGTCCTTTAATATCAGCTTTGGTTGGATGCAGTCATAGTAAAATTACTAAATAGAACGATGTCTCATTGCTACTGCTGTGTAAAAAAAAAAAATACTTTTCTTGGTAATGATTGACATCATCACTAAAAGAAAAAAGGGAATAAATAGTATACATCCAGAACAATTCATTCCTTATGGAGGGTGTGTTTGTGTGCATGCACGCACACGTGTGCATGCATGTGTGTGTGTTTGGTGTCTATGTGTGTTATTTCTTTTAGAATAGACTCTGTAGCTTTGTTTTCTCCTTCTAGGTTGAATCCTAAAGAAATAGGAGGAGATATATAAATCAATAAGTACTTGGACAATTGGAATAAGTTCAGGGCAGATGGAAGAGCATATGCCAAATCCCAAAGATAAAAAGAACATGGCACTTGTAAGGAAGTAGAAGGAATTCAATATACCAGGCTCATAATACATTGGGTATGACTAGGAGATACAAGTTTCAAGTGAGAATCTAGAGCCAGGTCGTAAAATATCTTGTAAGCCAGTCTGTGAATTTGACCCTTATTATAAGGGTAAGTTAAAACTATGAAGTTTTAAGCAAGAACATGATTTGACTCATGTTTTGTAAAACTCATTCCGACTGTAATGAAGGAAATGAATATGAGAACTCAAAAATGGAGGTGGAGAGATAATTTTAGAGGCTATTTGAGCAATTAAGATGAGAGATTAATGAGTAACTGAAAAAGTCCAATGGCAAGTTAAGTTACTCAACAGCTACTGGGGAGTGAGAAATGGGTCAGGGGCTAAGGGAAGTTAAAATGTCTTTAATAATAGTTAAAATGAAATGACAATGATGATTTTTATGTAGTATATACAGTGTGCTACATTTTACAAATAATAAATCATTATGTAATTTAATCTTTTAATAGCTTTATAAAATAGATGTATGAATTAAGATTATCATTTGCCTTGTAGAGATAAATAAAATGAATCTCGTAGAATTTCATGACTGTTCAATATCATAATTGTTAATAACTGTGAGAGGACTGGGATTTTACCCTGCTTGCAAGCTTATAAATTCATCTGCCAGTTTTATGGAGGATGGCAGAGAATATCAACTTCCAGGTTAGAAACAAAGGACTTCATTACTCATGGCTCATCAGGCAGCAGGATCATATTTGAAACTATTTCTATTGCCCTTCAAATACCATGTAAGTAATGTACAATGGCCTAAGTGGCTGCTGCACATGCAGTGGTATATTTCACAGGTGAAGAAGCCTAAGCTTAGGAAACAGTAATATTTTAACCTTCTCAACATTTACACATGGAGGAAGACATTATCTTTAATATTCTAAATATATAATAAATATTTCCTGTGTCCTAGAAGATAATACCCTCATCTTCAAAAGTTATTTTCTATACAAACATCTTTGAACAGATAGTTAATACTTCTGACCAGAAGATGTACAAAAAAGTAAAAACCTTATAGGTAATTATCTCCCAATAATAATCATTAGCCTAGGATGCCAAATCTGATGCTTATTGCATAACACTTGTATTTGCATAGGTTTTAAAATTTTCTGAGCGTATTCACAACATTGAGTAAAGTTAAAACTTTTGCACAGAGACAAGTCATCTGTGAGATCTAGAAATTTTTGCTCATGGCTACACAATTATGGAATTATATAAGTTGCCACAAAAAGTTCTCATATTTTTTCCTTCCTCTAGCATTTAGAAGATATCGATTATTTATACTATCTAGATTTAGAGGAGCAAAAATGGAAGAAGCATGGCTACATGGCTATTTATTAGACTTTCTAAATAGCCCTTTCATGGTGATTGGAACTACAGGAATGTTGCCAGCATCATTCAGTGTTAAAAGAAAATTTCAGGAGCCACAAGGATCAAGAAAAATGCTTAACTATTGGAATCTAAACTAATAAAGCTGAATTGGGTGTGTACTTCAATGTTTTAGGACTTAGTATCAAACAGGCAGTCTGTCAGTCACATCCTATGACTAAGGAAAGTGTCAGACTTATATTACTTCACAAAGTGCTTGGAAAACTTTAAATCTATATATTTTTTAAATTGTATTATTTTTTATTAATATTAAATCATAGCTGTGTACATTAATGCGATCATGGGGCACCATACACTGGTTTTATAAACAGTTCGACACATTTTTATCATACTGGTTAACATAGCCTTCCTGGCATTTTCTTAGTTATTGTGTTAAGACAATTATATTCTACATTTACTAAGTTTCACATGTACCCTTGTAAGATGCACCGCAGGTGTAATCTCACCAATCACCGTCCTTCTGCCCATCCTCCCCCCTCCCTCTCCTCCCTCTCCCCGTTCCCCATTCTTAGGTTATAACTGGGTTATAGCTTTAATATGAAAGCCATAAATTAGTTTCATAGTAGAGCTGAGTACATTGGATACTTTTTCTTCCATTCTTCAGATACTTTACTAAGAAAAATATATTAAATCTATATGTTTATAGATTTTGTAGGGAGAGGAAGAAACCCTTGGTTACTGATCACTTTCCAGATGCTATATACTTCTTTTTCATCTGATATTATTTGTTACTAAAAAAAAAAAAAAAAAAAAAAAAAAACCACCTTATTTTTGACTGGAGTCAGAAGCAGAAGCTCTCAGACAAGACAATCTATGCTTCTTGACAATCTGCTCTTGACATTACTATTTGGTCTCCTAAACAGAACAAATAAGCACAGAGTTAAGGCCTGTCTGGGTTGGCATATAATTTTACTTAATTCTCACAAAAACTCTATATGATTATTATCATTCAAATCTTAAGAATGAGGAACATGAATTTTGAGAAAACTAATTTGCACAAAATTGTACTTTTTTTTTCGAGACATAGTTTCACTATGTCACCCTCAGTAGAGAACTATGGCATCACTGCTCACAGCAACCTCAAACTCTTGGGCTTAAGCAATTCTCTTGCCTCAGCCTCCCAAGTATGTAGGTTGTTTCAAACGTTTTGTCCGTTTTAATGTCATGTGTTTTTGTAGCTCCATATCTCAATAAATATTTATTCTACTGTGCCGTGGTATGTAATGATCGATGGAGAATTTTGTACTCTATACATTGAGACTGTTCAATTTTTTCTACTTTTAATTTTTTTTATTTCTTCAGCCTATTACTATATGATGTCATTAAGTGATTTTCGGCCAATTTTTCTCTATGATTTCAAATTGAACCAAAGTGCTGCCGAAACAGCCCAAAAAATTAACCAGGCATTTGGCAATAATAGTGTTAATGAACGCACTGTTTGATGTTGGTTTGCAAAATTTCATTCCGGAAATTTTAGCCTCAAAGATGAGCCCCGAAGTGGTCGATCTAGAGTAATCCAGGACGAGGATTAGAGGACCCTGGTGGAGACTTACCCATCACAAACAGTGTGTGGGATGACAGAATAACTGGATGTCAGCTCCCATGCAGTTTTTGATGGTTTAAAATGTATTGGAAAGGTCAAAAAGCTCGAAAAGTAGGTGCCCCACGATTTAAACTATAGGCAGAAATTGTCATGTTTCGAGGTTTGTTCTTCATTGCTTTTGCGCAACCAAAATGATCCTTTTCTGAATCGGATCATCACGTGTGATGAAGAGTGGATTCTCTACGACAATAGGAAACGTTCAAGACAGTCATTGGACACCCATGAGCCACCCAGGCACTTCCCAAAGGTGAAACCCCACCAAAAAAAGATCATGGTTACTGTATGGTGGTCAGCGGCTGGTGTGATTCACTATAACTTTCTGCAACCAGGCCAAAGCATCACAGCAGAGTCCTATTGTGAGGAAATCGATGAAATGTACCGGAAATTGCGTCAGCAGCAGCCAGCACTGGTCAACAGAAGAGGTCTAATCCTGCTCCACGACAACGCCCGGCCGTGTGTCTCACAAATCACCGTCCAAAAATTAAAGGAATTGAGCGTTGAAGTTCTGCCCCACCCACCATACTCCCCAGACCTCTCACCAACCGACTACCATCTTTTCAAGCAACTCGATAACTTTCTCACCGGTAGAACCTTTGCCAATCAGGACCTAGCAAAAACGGCCTTCGTTGACTTCATCAAATCCTGAGCACCCAATTTTTATGCAGACAGAATTAATCAACTTGTGTTACATTGGCAAAAGTGCACTGATTCAAATGGTGCTTATTTCGATTAAATGGAATAAATATTCACTGAGATATTACAGTTTAAAGTAGACTCATAAAAACGGACAAAACTTTTGAAATGACCTTAATAACTGGGGTTGTGTGCACTTTGTCAGATTTATAGCATGCAAATATCTTCTTCTATTTTGAAGGCTTGTCTGTTTGCATTAGTTGTTGTACCCTTGGCTGGGTAGAAGCTTTTTAGCTTGATCGTGTCCAACAAAAGTTTAGTTTTGTTGTTTGCTAGCTTACATATAAACTGGAAATCTCTCTAGGACCACTTCTCCCTACATGGTGGTCTTTACTGTGGCTGAGAAGTGTAGAAAATTAAATAAAACATGGTGGAGCAGTTTCTTTAGGAAAAAGCAGTGCAAGTAGGAGATTTACTATGAGGGTCCCAGAAAAAGACAAATTCCAAATCAGCTTTTCTTTACACATTTATTAAAAATAGGTTCTATGTGATAATTCTTTCACAAATTATTTGTTAAACTGTTTAGCATTACTACAGTATAAGATTCAGAAAGAGAATTTTGAACCAAATATTGAAATCACTTTCCCTTACATAAATTCTCTTAAATTGTATCATAGTCTATTTTTTGCTATAAAACAATACCTGGGATTGAGTAATATCTTTTTTTTAAGACAGAGTTTCTCTCTATTGCCCCAGGCTATGTTGAGTGCATTGACCTCAGCCTCACTTACACAACCTCAAACTCCTGGGCTCAAGCAATCCTCCTGCCTCAGCCTCCCAGAGTGGTAGGAAAACAGGTGTAAGCCAATGTGCCCATCCTGGATATTGCGTAATTTATAAGAAAAGAGGTTTATTTTGGCTCGTAGTTCCAGAGCCTGGGAAGTCCAAGATGAGGCAACTGCATCTGGTCTTCTTCTGATGGGGATCTAGAGGGAGTGAGCATGTGCTGAAGGGGCAAAACAGAAGTGGGAGCCTCACTTTATAACAACTCGCTCTTGTGGAACAAATTCACTGGTGTGGGAGCTAAAACTCACTCATTTCCATAAGAATTAACCCAGTTCCAAAAGAGTAACATTAATCCTTCTTAACCTAAACCCCTCTTAAATACCCTAACATCCCACATGGTCACACCCGGGTGTTGAACATTAAGAACTTACATATTTCTAACACATGATTTCAGGGGTACACACTCAAACCATGACAGATTGTTTCCACTTGGCTCACTCTAGTTAGATATTTAGTCCCAAATAACTGAATTTACTTTGTCAATTTGCACCTTGGTATGAATATCCAAATCTCAGAGCCACATACACATAACTTTTTCTGTCTTCTATGTGAAATATTTGATATATTATTTTGTATAATTTAGAACTAGCAAGGAACCTTGGACTGTTCATTATTTCTTTTATCAAATATTTTCAGCCTCTTTTCAGAGCAGGTGTTTCCTGTGGGCCAGGCATTCAGAGGTAAGTAAAACTGAGTCCCTCCAGCCCTTATAGAATTTGCAGTCTGGTAAAAGTATCAGCCTCACCTGTCAAGAGACATTACACTCACCTGACTCCTTGAGGTTCATGTTACATATAGTTCTACCAAATTTAGATAGGTTCAACTAGCTATGAACAAATTATTATGGAATATTCTAATAAAATATTAGAAATATGTAAATTAAATTACATATTAAAATATGTAAATAAAACAGACTGAAAATCCAAATTATTTATGTAAGTTTACTTTGGCCATTTGATATCAGAAAAGTTCTAAACTTTCACAGGCATTTTGACCTTAGCCATTCTCAGACTTGGTTACCTTTGAAAACAGCAACAATTGTTAGCATTTACATAAATTATATTAGTAAATTTATTAAGCATTGAAAATACAGCATGTTCTTAATATCCATTATTTTTCCTGAAGTTCATGATGGCACTACTAAACATGATGGGGGATTAAGATTTAAGATTACATTTTACAGATGACAAATGGAGTGGGACCTAAACCCAGAATTTCTTACCAGGTGTAGCCCTTGGAAATAATGAAACCTTCGCATGCTCTTATGTACTTGTTTTAATTTAACATTCATTGAGCATCTACTACATGTAAATTTCAGTTCTAAATTCTGGAGAAGGGAGTACAAATGGAGAAATAAAATTCCTACCCTTAAGGGGATTTAAAATCTAATGGAGCAAAAAGACATACACAGAAGTAATAAGTATTATAAATCAAGTGAGCAGAGGCAGTGGTGAGGGGAGTCTGGGGTATGAGCCAAGAATGGAAATGAACCTCGGGGTGTCACATGAGAGTTTCCTTTTGGAAACTTTGTGGTAAGGTGAGTGCCCAGGTGCTTTTACTGCCTTTCCTGGTAGTGTAGTTAACAGTGCATAGAGCAGCCTTCAGAGTCTTGGACAGGAGAACATACTGGTTGAGAAGGCTTAGTGTTAAAATTAGGGTTAGAGTTAGTTCATCTGGAACATCTCCCAGCAGGATGGGTAATGAAAGAGTACCCTTCCTCCACAGATTTCATGTCAGCATTTAGTCCCCTCTGTCATGCCTCACCTGCCCTCAGTTCTTCCCACTGTGGCCCCACCATCAGGCCACTTCCACTGAGCTTTTCCTCTGACATTGTTTCCTATAGGAACAGGCTGTGAACCAGAGGATCCCTTAAACTTTACCACTCTCAGGTCCAGGAGGTATCTTCTTCTAGAGAACATCTTGGCATCCTGACTTTTGATTTGACAAATTTCCTTTGGCTTCTAGACACAATATACTCCCCTTCTTCTTGAATAGTTATTATGGGTTGAATGGTGTCTCCCCCAAAAAGATATGTGGTAGTGAAGATGTGATTAGTGTAGATGCAGATGTGATTAGTCAAGTTGAAATGAGGTCATGCTACAGTTGATCCTTAATCCAACATGACTAGTGTACTTACAAGACCAGGAGAAGAGACTCAGACCCAACAACACACAGGGGAAAACCATGTGAAATCTGAGACAGAGATCAAAGTTACACAGCCACAAGCCAACCAAGGAAAGACACTACCAGAAATTGGAAGAGGCAAGGAAGAACTCTTCCCTAGAGTCTTCAGAAAAGCATGATTCAACCAATCCCTTGATTTTAGGCATCTAGCCTCCAGAACTGTGAGAAAGTGAATTTGTGTTGCTTTAGGCAACTAAGTTTGTGGTGCAGCACTCCATTGCACTGATAGTGTGGCTAAGGGACAAAGTAGTTGGAAACTTCAGAAAAGGTAGAAAGAGAAAGCATTGCCATGAATGGCAGGAAAAGGGACATAAATGTTAAATTTTGCTGTCATTCTCTAAAATGAAGGTTCACTGAGGAATACTCCCCAAACTCAATGAAAAAGATTCCAGCTGTGCTGTAGACCTCAAGATCAGAGACAGGGCAACATTTTATCCATCAGGGGTACTCGTGGTCTCCTAAAATGCCTGTCACCTCATCAGTAGAGTCTCCATCACTCAACTCAGCACATATTCATAGGCTGGAACAGTCCTGCTGAAAGGGAGTGAGAGTTCAGGTCTTTGCTTCTGCACAGAGCCTTGTTAGAATCCTGAATATCCTCCTGGCATCTTATACTTCTATTCTTGTTCCATACTGTTGGGCCCAGCTCTGCATGTGCAGCTAGAGACACAGAGATGAGAGGTGGCAGTCTCTCTCCTCCAGAGTCCAACAGACTATCCACAGACATAGGCAGACACACAGATGGCCCCAGTACCTGTCTGAGCTTACTAAAGAGGAGCAATTCAGTGGTAGAATAGTATAGGAAAGGCTGACCTAACTGACTCACAATGTCCTTCTGCATTTTGATGTCATAGGGATAAACTCGACACACCTCCAAATAGCTTTACCGGCCTATGGTGAAGTGGGAAAATGAAAAGGAGGAAGGGAAAGGAGGAGTCCAGGAGGGAGATTCAGCAAGGAAAGTACAAAGGGAGACAGAGGCAGGGAACTGCACACACTCCCCTCAGACAACGGATTGGAGGCCCAGAGTCCTGCACTTGACAAGGAACAGGAATTGCCAGAGTCCTTGATGGCTGATGCTACGTTGTGAGCAGGGCAACAGCCATAAAAATGTAATCCCAGGTGTCACACCAATGTTGCACTCAGAGCAAAGCATTCACAGTATAGGCACCAACATTTACGGTAACAAAGAGGCGTCCATTGCTGAGACCACCCCCACTGTGAGCAACAGATAACAGAAGGCATCTTCTACCCAGGCCTTCCCCAATGGGCACCAGTGTCTGAGAGAGCGTTCCTGGTGAGCAATGGAGACAGAATAGACACATGTAGCTTCCCAGGCAACAGAAACATTACCACATTGATTTGGATCAGTACAGGAGGGAAAACGCTGGTTATGTTTGATGGTGAGCAGCGAGACTGCAGAACGTGAGACACTCCCTGAGGATGCCCAGGATTGCTGGAAAGAAATTTGCCATGGGTTGTAAGTCCCTCTGAGTGCACTGGGACAGATTTTTTTTTTTAAAGATTACTGTTTCAGAGCTATTATCCTGACTCCGAGGATTCTGATCTGGGCAGTGTGGGGTCCGCAAGCAACACAAATAAAGCACTCTGGCCAGGACAGATGTGACCTGGAATTTGAGCTCTCTAAGACCCTGACATCAGCAGGCCACAGAGAAAATATCTCCCCACTGCTTGCTGCAGCTGGCATCAAATAGCATAAAGCAACAGCTAGCCCCAAAGAATCAAAAACATGAGCTGCAATTAAACAGTCTGGGGA
Source organism: Loris lydekkerianus (assembly GCA_963574355.1). Classification (NCBI taxonomy): domain Eukaryota; kingdom Metazoa; phylum Chordata; class Mammalia; order Primates; family Lorisidae; genus Loris; species Loris lydekkerianus. The sequence goes on from CAUYPK010024283.1 coordinate 12,541, forward strand.
ATACGGACATTCTCCTTGAGGCAAGTCACAAGATACTCTATAACAGAATACAGCTGCTTAAATAAACCCATCTTCATTTCAAAATCTCAACTAGCAGAGTTTTATCATGTGAACCAATCAAGTTTTAAAAAAAAATTGTGCATGTGTGCCTTGTTGCTTAAAACAACAATAACAAGGGATAAAAAGGCAAATTGCACTAAATGCTAGATGATTACCAAGAGCGACACTAGTTATATGAGATTTTGGTTACTAGGGAGAACGCACACAATTAGGAGACAATGAGAGAGCCCAGCATTCCTCAGGACAGGGAATCATAAACCCAAGGAGGCATTGCCCTTACTTGGCCTTAATGACTTGGCCAGAGATAAAACATAATTTGCTGAACTGTGTTTGCAAATGTTTACATTTTTGTGACCCAATTGCTGTATGTTTCAAAATTATATGCATTACCTATTATTGCCTTTGGTAGAATTTTACTTTGAGTTCTATAAGACAATCATTTACTACCTTTTTAAAGAATAATTCAGTTCAAAGTACCTATCTAACTTTTCCTTCAGAGGTTCCAGACAGTAATACTGCATCTAAATTTTTTAAATACCTGACTCTGAGTTTGAAACAATAATAAAATAAACCATGTAGAACATGATATGTAGTATGGCTTAGCCCCCCTCCCACCAAAAAAAAAATCCCATTAGATAGAGAAATACTGTATGAGCAAAGAATTATTCTGTTATTTGATGTCTTCAAGAGTGCTGTCTCCTCTTGGTATGACCTGACCTCACATAGCCTCTTTTGTGAAAGGCTGAGCCTCTCTGGTTGCAGAAAAGTGCTGTTTCTGGAATCCTGAACTCCTTTTCTGGTGCCTTGAACTCCTTTTCTGGCTATTATCCCAGAACTATTGATCATCTTTAGTCATCATCCTAGTCTAACTTCAGAATGGTGCCCAGACTGATCTCCTAAAACCCAGATTTCATCATGTCTCTCCTGCTTACATCCTTGTGGTCTTTCCTTATCTCAGTGTCCTTAGGAAGCCTAAAAGGATAGTCCTAACCTGGGGGCCCACAGCTTCCACTTTCCATGAGGAAACTGGGAACCAGTCTGGTAAAACAGCTTGCGCAAGGTTCATTTCCAGAAAGTGATGACAGATCCATTTCCAGGGAGACCTCCGTCCCATGGAACTAGACTAGGCTTTGTATTTTGAACTTTCTCTTTCAGAGTGTCTTTGTTTCCTTCAATGACAGCTAAAAGTTATTATTTTTCAGGTTCTTTTAGAAAACTATGAATAGAATTCTATAATACTTCTAGTATTATAGAATACTTCAAATATTAATTATTTGAAAACATGGAGCTGGAGTTGAAGGCATGTAGCTAGGGATGGTGCTCAGAAAGCCACTCCAACTCATTTGAACTGATTTCTCTGTTTCAATTCTTTCATCTGACACATTTTAATATTGTATTGGTTTTGCTTAATCCCAGTATATCCAGTGGCTTTTCTTTCTTTCTTTTTTTTTTTTTCTACAAGGCAGTATTTCCTAGATTGTGACTATGACACTGACCCCATCTCACTGAAGACCTCTAGTTAGTGCCTTTTTACCTTCCAGTGGTCTTCAGACCCTTAGCAATAAAAGAATTCTATGACAGGCCTCCTTCTTTTGCCTCCATCTTTCATTACTCTAGGTGTTTTCTCTACAGACTGTAGTTTGGGGTCTGACAATTCCTACAAAGATAGCAAAAGACCCATAACCCAAGCATTTCAAAATTTTGCTCTGGTGTTCAGAGCCAGCCATGGAATCATGCCAGATTCACTGGCCCTCTGCCTCTATATTGATGGCCTTCTCACAGCTAGAGGCAACTACTCCACAGACAATGAAGTTATGTAACCTAGTATCTCTTGATGCAGCCAAGATCCAGAAACACTCTGAGGATGACTCAGCCCTGGCCCCTTGGAGGACTGGCCTTGGAGCCTGCTAGTCTGCAGTCCCTGCCCTAGAGTCCCTGTTCCTCACCCTCTCAGGACTGTGACTCCCATATCCCTCCTGGCTCAGCTCATGGGTAGGGTGCCTATTTGTTCCTATTTTACCTGTATATAGATACAGATCATTTTTATTTTTAGCCAAAACATTTTATTTTGCAATAGTTTTTTTTATTAAATCATAGCTATGGACATTAATGCAGTCATGGGGTACAATGTGCTGGTTTTATATACGATTTGACATATTTTCATCACATTGGTTAATATAGCCTACATGACATTTTCTTAGTTATCGTGTTAAGACATTTATATATTTATATTCTACATTTACTAAGTTTCACATGTACCCTTGTAAGATGCACCGCAGGTATAATCCCACCAATCACCCTCCCTCTGCCCATCCTCCCTCCTCCCCTCCGTTTCCCTTTTCCCCATATTCTTGAGCTATAATTGGGTTATAGCTTTCATATGAAAACTATAAATTAGTTTCATAGTAGGGCTGAATACATTGGATACTTCTTCTTCCATTCTTAAGATACTTTGCTAAGAAGAATATGTTCCATCCCTATCCATGTAAACATGAAAGAGGTAAAGTCTCCATCTTTCTTTAAGGCTGCATAATATTCCATGGTGTACATATACCACAATTTATTGATCCATTCATGGGTCAATGGGCACTTGGGCTTCTACCATGACTTAGCAATTATGAATTGGGCTGCAATAAACATTCTGGTACAAATATCTTTGTTAAAGTGTGATTTTTGGTCTTATAGATATATACCTAGTAGAGGAATTGTAGTATCGAATGGCAGGTCTTGTGGGGCTCTTTTGTTTGTTTGTTTTGTTTTGTTTTGTGTTGGTTTGGTTCTACTTTTTAGATATGGGATCTCATTATGTTGCCTAAGCTTGGTCTTGAACTCCAGGGCTCAAGCAATCTTCCTTCTTGACCTCCCAATGTGCTGGAATTATAGTCATGTGCCATGGCATTCAACCACTGAAAGAATTTTTGAATATAACTGTTTGATAACTTCATCAAAATTATAAAATAAATGTGTCAGTCAATAAAAATAATTTTCAAAATATTGTTAGCTGTAATTATTTTAGCACCTCCTTTTTAGTCTCAAAAGTGTCCCAGTGTGGCACATTAAAGACATGGTTGCTTTACTTGATGCTAGATTATAAGATGAGCAGAGGCCCAAACCCATGTGAAGAGTCCATCTTTCCTCTATTGTCACAGATTTCTGCATAGCAAACTAACAGTCCTTGCAGGGAGCCCACAACAACCCAACACAGTCATCCCATGAAAACCACATGGTGCACAGGCAAAAGATGGTGAGATGGCTATTCTCATGTCCTCAGGGCCCTAACGACAGGACCCAGGAAGCCCCATGAACATTCCATACTTCCTGGGGAGGCTCTCAAGGTACAAGGAGCTGTGAGTCCAGCCAGGTGTCACAGGCCCAAGAAGAGACTGACTTGTGTAGAGGGTTTCCATGCCCTGGCCAGGCAAAAAAGATCAGTTCACACCATCTTGGGTACCAGGGGGGCAGCACCCACACACAGGACAAGGGACAATGACACAGGACAGGCAAGAGACAGGCCCAGCACCCTGCAGGAGGCTCCAAGCATCCTACCCCATGTCAGAAAACACTCTCAGGATAGACACCCTATCGGGGTAAGGAAAAAGGAAGAGAACAACCAAAAAGGGTGACTTGAGTGATAATGAACAGGGGCTTAAACTGGACTAGGACTTCTAGTGATTTTTCTCCTCTACCTTCTACAACAGAGTAGTATTTTTCTGGCACATCTGAGCATAATGCATGTAATTTGCAACCCTATGACACAAGTGGTCCCTCTAAATATATCTCTCTGTATATTTACAGATATATCTGTAACTTCTGAATTTGCTTCTTCTGAAATAAATTAATCACGTAGCTCTTCTGAGAGGTACCAGGTTTAAGCAGAGAATCTCTCCCAGCTGTTGTTCAGGGAAGTTAGAGGTGTGACAGTTCTGAGGGTCTGTGGGCAGTGAGATAGAGGGTGGGAGAAAGGGGGGAAGGAACCCTCATGAGATTAAATAAGGAAGAAAAATGTGAAAAGAAGAGGTAAAAGAAACTGTGTCTATATAGCCTACCATCAGTCCTGTTGAATATTAACAAAGGCATTTTTTTTTTAATTATATGCCTGCTTTCCCATTTAATGATATGCACAGGAAAGCAGGCATTGAGAAAATGATTTGAAATTTTTCCAGACCCTGAGCTAGGAGCTTTCAGGCGGGAATCTATGGGCCCAGGTACCTTCAGGGATTACTTCACGTGCTATGTTGGTTTTGTGCTGAAAGCACAAAAAGATGCCTCCCATTCAAGCGTCTTCCAAGAGTTTAGAAACTTCAGATCCCACACATCACTGTCTCAAGTGTAAAATTATCATGCCCTACGCCCAATCTCACCCTCTCGCCCTCCCGCTTTGATGACAATGTGGGCAACGTGAGAGACATGTGATAGTCTGTTTGGGGAATAAGGAAAAGGCGTTGAACATATTCCCTCAGAAACTATTTGAGTTCCACTAAGCAGAAAAATGTACAAACTCACTCCTAATTCACTTTGAAGTGGTGCATTTCAATTCCCTTGTAAAATACAGAAACACAGAATTGGAATGTGTGTCCCAGCAAGAGCCCTCTTTGAGTGCATAGGCCAAAGAGAATAAAACTTTACCCAATAACTACACACTATATCATAGTCCACAAAACACATAGTTCTTGCCTGCTGATTATTTTTTTCAAAAAGAAAAGGATTATTATACTTTATCCACAAAACAAAAATACTATGAGAATTTGAAAGGAAAAAAAGGCAGAAACAAATGTCTTTTCTCTAACTCAACCTTTACTCTCACATCTCACTTAAATCACTTCCTTCTTCACCATCATAAGCTAAAATAACATCAGCAGTACCTTTGGCTCCTGCCTCTCCTTGACCCTACTACCTGAGTATTCTGTCTGAACAGTCTTTCCTTCTACTCCTGTTGCCACTTCCTGAGCACAATCTCATTTGGATCTCACCCAGCTGTCTTCCTCTCTTTAGCCTCCCTCCTCTTCAATCTAAGCCTCTCCCTAGGATAATCTTCCTCCCCCACTCTTTTTTTTTTTTCCAGAGACAGAGTCTCACTTTGTTGCCCATGGTAGAGTGTTGTGGCATCACAGCTCACAGCAACCTCCAGCTCTTGGGCTTAGGCACCTCAACCTCCCGAGTAGCTGGGACTACAGGTGCCTGCCACACTGCCACAATGCCTGGCTCTTTTTTTGTTGCAGTTTGGCCAGGACCAGGTTCAAACCCGCCACTCTCGGTATATGGGGCCGGCGCCCTACTCACTGAGCCACAGGCACTGCCCTCCCTCGCCGACTCTTTCTGAGAAACGTCCCTGAAGCAGTCTTCCTCAAACTCAGCTCAGTTGTGTCCCTCCTCAGCACAGAATCTTAAGTCTTCACAGACTTGTACTTACAACCACCACAGAAGCTTCTCATGGCCTCCATGACCTGCCTCTAATTAATTTCTCTGTGCTACTTATTTTTTGCCCAACGCCTTTCTTAATATCTTCTACTAGAATGTCATCAGAAAATCAACAGAGTTATTCAAATACTTTCCAGGTCTTTGCACTGGAATGTTCCCTGCTCCACCTCACCAGTCTCAAACAGACTTCTTGAAGTCTTAGCCATATGGCAAATTCAGTACAAAAAAACTTCCTTCATGATCCTTTTCTGATTTCCCTGGCTAAAATGACTGTCCCCGTAACCCCACACCCTCATGCTTTCCGTACCTCTCAGTCTTACCCCTTTCTGCCCTGCACTGCAGCCTCTGAACTCACTTACGAATTCCGCAAATCTTACAGTAGTCACACCACCACGTTGAAGGAAAGAAATTAAGAGAAGGCAATGGTAGTAATTACCATTAAAAAACTGGTTTTCAGTAGTTTTAGTAGGATAGAACTATTGTGGACTAACAGGCTTCCAGATAACTGCAAGTTTAACTTTTTGTATGCAAAAGATTTCAAATACTTTTCAACAGTTTGAATGGTTTTCCAAGCTCCCTTCCCTGGTGAACAGAGCAGTCAGGGCTTCTACCCAGAGAAGACTGGGTGTCCCATTCCTCCAGGCTTTGTACCTGGTAGCCATCTCTCCACCTAGAATAAAATAGTCCACTTTCTCCAGTTGCCAAACTTCCTTCCTTCCTGCTCACGTCCACCTCCCATGTGCTCAGGAAAAGTGATTCACTGCCTCTGTGTGGCAAGTCATTTTTTCCCACCACTATTTTGGCACTTAATTTGCAATGTTACCTTTTTTTTTTTTTTTTTCCAGTATACACAAATACGTTTCAGATTTCATACAGGTAGGGTCTGAGGTCATCTCTGTGCACAGAACAGTAGAGATGATCAGAGATGAGTACATTGCAGGTATATAGCAAGTGCATTACATGAATGCATGGTGTGTTATCACTCCTGAAAATCTCATGATGTCATTGAGAGTTGTGGCCCACTTGCTTCTTTATAGTGTTTACACAGAAGGGTATTCCTTTCTAGTTAGTGTGTTTTTTCTCTTCCCTGGCAAATATCCTTTTTGTCTTTATAATTTAGGTTCTTTACCTGTGGGGGTAATCATTGTCCTTTTGCACTTTTAATGTCCAGTTTCTATTAATCATTGTCCTTTTGCACTTTTAATGTCTGGTTTCTATTCTTTGCTATTTCCTGCATCTCCTTCTATTTATTGTCTCTTTATCTTCCTTCTCTTTTGTTTGTTTTCAGTTCTCAAAGATCTCTTGCTGAATGTATTATTTCACTTGGCACATTTCTTTATTTGGTTTCCCTGTCCATCATATGACAACTTTCTACAGGCAGAATTCAAACAGATCAAATCAGAATCAAAATGTTCTAGAAGTCTTTGTATCCATTCAACTCTTACTGCGGCCACGTTTACTCTAATTCTACCTACTCACACCTGAGTTATTGCAACTGCCTTCTAACATCTTAGTCTGCATCCAGTTACTCCCTGTTCTAATGAGAACTGTGTCTCAACACTGGGTGATACTGCCTAAAACACTGGTTTCACTTTATTAATTCTATGTACAAGAGCCTTTGATTTCCCTTTGCTTACATCTGGCATTCAAGATTCTTACAGAAATCAAGATTCTGCCCATCACCCATCTTTCTCATTTTATCCCCCATTAGTCTACTCAAAACATTTGGTGGATTACTGTGGAAATTGGTTTCAAAGATGTTCCTCCCAATAGCCACACCGGTATTCACACCTTATGTACGTACATTTGCTCCTGGGGTGTTCTTGTGACTCACCTTTGACCCACCATTGTGGGGCAAATGAGGCTGCAGGACTTTGGAGTCTAGATCATAAGAAGACTTGCACTAACATAGACTTCTCTTCCTGGGACCACCCTGATTCCATACTCAGCCAAACCATAGCCTTCTCTCCCGGGTCCCATGAACACAAGAAAGCATCTCTTTGTAATGCTGGAGCTCAGAACAAAATGCAACTCAAGCCATCCTCTGATTCCCTGGATGGCACAGGTTGAGCATTCGATTTGTATCCCAAATCTGAAATGCTTCAAAAGCTGAAAGTTCATGAGTGCCAATGAACCCTGCAAAAAAGTGCCTATAGACAACATGGGCTTACCGAAGGGTTTAATGAAGAGCTAGAGCAGCGTACATTCATAACAGAACAAGAAACCAGGTCACTTTATGAAATCAAAGACAGACTTCTATGACAAAAACCATTGTTAAAGGCATGGGTAACTGTGGAGAAAACATTTTTAAACACCATCCAATAGAATGCTTCGTCCTTCCTGAGGCACTCACTTCCTGGTCCCTCAACTACTTCTGATACTTCTTCTCAGCTAAAAAAAATAAAATGCAATGTACAATAACCTTTTAATCCAAACACAGGATTGTAGATGGAGACTGAAAGCCTCTCAATGCCTGTGGTTGCTGCTGCTTAACAGCTGACACACGTATTCTGGTGGTGCTACTGCTGCTCAGTCACCTGTGCTAATGGTGTATACTCTTTACTAAGTACTTATGTGTGAATAAGTGTACAAAAATGACTATTATTAGCATGTAAATTCAGAGACAACCACAGCTCATCCACGTGAGTGGTTGAGAAAGTGACACCTTTGTTTCCTGATGGTTCAATGTATATAAACTGTCTTGTGCTAAAGAATATTTTTAATATTATACAGAGGGGCCATAAAGTCCATGTGCAATTTTAAATAGCACACTATTTTAAATTGCACACTGCTTTAAATTGCACAGAGACTTTATGGCCGCCCTGTATAAAATTACTTTCAGGCTCTAAAAATTCCAGACACTTCTGGTCTTGAGCATTTTGAATAAAGGGTTCTCAACCTGTACTACAGTTATCCATTATCTCAGGGAAATTGGTTCCAGGAGCCCTGAGGGATACCAAAATCTGTGTTTTCTCAAGTCTCTTATATAACATGAAGGAAGTATTTGCATATAACCTACACACACTTTCCAGTATACTTTGAATCACTTCTTATAACACCCAATACAATGTAAATGCTATGAAATGGTTGTTATATTGCATTTGTTTTTGTTTGTTTTATTTTTATTGATTTTTTTTTTGCCAAATATTTTTGATCTGAGTTTGGTTGAATCCATTGATGTAGAACCCATGGATATGAAGGGTTAACAGATCGTACCTAAGAAGTCACTTCACTTCTCCAAGCCTCAGTTTCCTCACCTAGTTGGAATAAATTACTGAGGACTCTCAGATTGCTGATCCATAAAATTAGCTCCTTCAAATGCCTCCTCCAGCTTCAGATCTTAATTGACTCAATTCTCATTCCCTTTTCTGACTTGTGCTTGCAGTCAAGAGGAAATAACAAGAGATCAGATCTGTTAACCTATTCAAAACAACGAAAATGGACAAAATATATGAAACAAGTGTGTTCTGGACATCCACCATCAGGCAACTATGGGTGATAAACCCTGAAAGACAGAAAACAAATAAAGTAGATCCGTGATCATCCTATGTTACTGCTTCGAGAGGGTTTCCAAGTGACAGCACAGGGAGAAGGATGGAACCCACGCTTACCCCAATGGGCTACCTGAGCTAAGAAGATGGAGCTGACAATTCAGGGAAACCAACGAGTCTAGAACCACAAGGACAATGTAAAAGAAAAGAAAGAGCAAAAGACGAAGCCCAGCAATTTGCTGAGGATTCCTGTTGAGTATTCAACAGACACCAACCTGCAGCCACATGTAAGGAAATTAAAATGAAATCAGCTATCCACCTGATGCCATACACAAAAATCAATTCCAGGTAAATAAAATAAATTCAAAAAGTAAAACCTTGAAGAACACTTAGAAGAAATTAGAGAAGAACATCTTTATCCTTTCAAAGTAGGAAAATTTTCTTAAACAAAATAAACACACTGGTCATAAAGGAAAAGTTTTATAAATTGATATACACTGAAATTAAACCTGTGTGTCATAAAAGACAACACATAAAAAGTGACACTAACACAAGCTAGACGTGGAGAGAACACATTTATAATCCATGAAATGGATGCAAAATTTTTACTCAAAGTACACAATAAACTGTTTAAAAATCAGCAACGTAAAGGTCAGGCATGGTGGCTCACACCTGTAATCTCAGCTCTCTGGGAGGCCAAAGTGGGTGGATTACCTGAGCCCAGGAGTTCAAGACCAGCCTGAGCAACAGCAAAATCCTGTCTCTAAAAATAGCCCGGCATTATAGCAGGCGTCTGTAGTCCCAGCTACGTGGGAGGGTGAGGCACAAGAATCACTTGAGCCTAAGAGTTTGACGTTGCTGTGAGCTATGATGCCACAGCACTATACTGAGGGCAACAAAGTGTGACTCTGTCCCCCCCCCAAAAAAAAAAAAAAAATACAGCAACTCAATAGCAAAAAATGAGTTGTAGATATAGTTGATTTTTAGGAAAAAACTCCAGAAAATGTGTGTTCAAATTTATTAGGAAAATAAAACCACAATGAAATATGCTTTCATGCCTAGCCCATAGATGTGTAGTCATTCATTTGTTCATCACAGATGGGTATGGCCACTGCTACGTACAGTGCTCTGATAGGCCCATGAAAACATTAAAGTAAACCACGATTATCTTATTTATCTTCCCTAATAGAATGAGAGCTCAGAAAGGGCAGGCAGTGCTTCTTATTCTTTGCTGGATCTTCCACACACAGGTCAATCCCTGACATCAAGTAGGAAGTTGGTGCAGCTTCTGCTTTGGGGATGTCACAGTCTGAGGAGGGAAGGCAGGAAAGTGGCAAGTCCTGTAACTCCAGGCATACCCAGGAGTGTCCCCAAAGAGCTAGAGTTTGAAGGACGTGTTCACCAGCACTCTGGTCAGACTCTTTATATAAAGAGGCCTCTTTATAAAGGCCTCAAAAAACCCTTTTCCTCCCACAGCTCCTTTCTCCTCAAATTAGCAAAAAATATTTACATTACACAACATAACACACAACCAGTCTCAGATAACCAAATCCTTGATAGTAAACGGCTTCAGCTCCAAAATTCCAGGAAGGAGGACGAGGATGAGGAAGAGAAGAGAGGAGGCAGGAGAGAGAGCAAGGCCGTGAACAGCGTGCCCTCACTGCGTGCCATCCTACCATGGCTTCCCCGTGAGCCAGCATCACTCTTCACTAGCAGCATTCAACTCTTTCTCTGCCTTGCTCAACTCTGCTACTTCAGAAAACTCTTGCCCAAGAAATATAAGTTGCAAATAACTTTATCATTAGCTCCAGATACTTCCTAAAAATCCCACTAAGTGAACAGCCAACTGTTCTCCTCAAACAACAGTTTACCGACATTCTTCAAAACTCTGAACTCCATCGATCGTAAACTATTGTATGATAATCTTTACTCATACCCCATTAACACACACACACACACACACACACACACACACACTCCTACCCCCCAATTTCTTTAACTCTCATTATCCCATGGCTTTGAAAGGTCTTCTGAAAGCAGACTTCCTGACTTTACACAGGGAGAATCAACTCAGCTTTGTCCTATCAACAGGTTGTTTCAGTGACATTTTTGGAGTGCCAGTATTTCATCCTATGCATCATTATTGTTGCTAACATTCATTGAGCTCCAACTATATACCAGGCACTTGCTAAATGGTTTAGATACCTGACAATCACACCCCGTATACAAATAGAGTATTTTTGAACAAGTAATTAAATTATAGCAGGTATATTTGAACAAGATTTCAAAATACCTTCGAAAGAAGTAGTTTGTACTTTTCATTCTCCTTCTTCCTAAAGACTATGGGAGCCAAATGAATCCAAGAGGTATTTCTGGTCAGGTTTCCTTGGTGAGTATCACTGGAAACCATCTGTGATTGCAGTGGCAGGGGCCTTCATAGTTCAGCTCCCCTGAGTTCAATTTAAAAAGTCCAACAATGGAAATAAATGTATGTCTCTTCTTACAATCTTAAAGGGAGCTGATCCTCTCACAGAAAATATTTGCTGATGAAATAAAGAAGGCATTAGAAACATGAATGAAATAAAGTTAGGGAGTCTTTCAGGAGGAGAAATGCCTACATTTTGCCTTCCATCTTCAAATAAAGAATAATAGATATTTCCTTGGCAAACTGAGAGAGGAAAATGGGGTGACCGAGCTTTCCGACTAAAATAACATCACCTATATATTGTAATCTCACTTTCACAACACCACACTTTTGCTTTTGTGGCACTGTCAGTAAAAATTCATTTTCAAGACGCACATCTGAGCAACTGAGCCTTCGCCCTAATTCACTTTTCCTGCTAAGAGCAGAGGGGAGAGGGAGCCTGTCTAAGAAGGATGGACGGCAGAGCACTCCATCGGAGGAGGCCGTGTGCTAAATTAATCATGTTCCAGCTAGAATTTGCAATTCTTTGAGAGATGCTCAAGATGGTATGAAAAATTTAGAGGTAACAGGGAAAGAAGGAGAGAGGTTGTGAGGCAGAAAGCTTCAGAGGGCACTTTAAATGTGAAAGATGCATTATAGTTGCTCACACGTGAACATGGTAGCTTGCCACAATGCAATAAATAAGGACTGTGTTCCCATAGAAGTGTCCTGTGAAGGGAGCTGTCATCCTGGAACATAGAAATTTCAGATTCAAAGGGCATTTTCAGTGATAAGTATAAATGTGACTCTCACCCGTCTTAAATTAGTACTGCTTGGTCAGAAACACATTCACAGAATGACAAGCTCTGCCTATGGGGATCTCAGCACCACGGCAAAGATGAATTTGGGGAGTTTTTGATTAGTAATATTTGAATATTTATCTTCTGCTTCTGTTTCTGCTATTATCAAACTAGTTTTATTTCTGGATTCCAAGGATACACTCTTTGCATGACGGGCTTTGCCTTTGGTCTTCTGCATGACTGTAGCCAAATATGTTCTCTTTTATAGTTACTTATTCTCAAAAATCAAACAATAATCCTGGTCCATTACAAATGAAAGCCATGAGGTATTTTGTTTTTTATTTTAGAACAAATGCTTCATTGAGAATTACCTCTGATATTTATACTTTTTAAAAAGAGCCAGGCAGGGTGACTCATGCCTATTGGAAAGCCAAGGTAGAAGGATCACTTGAGGCCAGGAGTTCAAGATAAGCCTGGGCAAAACAGTGAGACTCCACCTCCGCAAAAATCTTAAAAGTTAACCAAACGTGGTGGCTGGTGATTCTAGTCTCCACTACTGAAGAGCTGAGGCAAGGGGATTGCTTGAGTCCAGGAGTTCAAGGCTGCAGTGAGCTATTATTGTACCACTGTACTCTAGCCTGGGCAACAGCGAGATTTCATATCAAAAAAAAAAAAAAAAAAAAGAAAAAGAAAAAGAATAGAAAATGCAATGCCTTAAGTAAAATATAAAATAAGAACTTTATCCAGAATGAAATGCCATTTAAGACAATATCGTGTGGTAGTTATAAGTTTTAAAACAAAGCTGTCCTTTTTTTCCCAAACATGCAGGTAATAGCTTCCTGGAAATATTCTACCTGTATCACGCCGTGTTCTCAATCCCAGCCACATATTTCCTACTGCTACTGCAATTTCCTTTCTCATGGTAGAAAATGTCTTTCCTGATGACCACAGAAGAGGAGACGACAGCAAACTTCATAGTAAATTACAAGGCCTCCACCTGCAGGTGCACATTGTCACCCTGACTGGTTTGGATGGTGACAAAGGTGTGCCACAGTTAAAACCCTTGCTCGCTCACACTCACAGAGCCTCTGGCTGCCCATGTCTTCTAATGCTTTTCCCCTCTCTTACTCAACAACTCCATCTCAGCTCTCCCTCATTCTCCAAATCCCATGTGGGATTTCCTGTCCCAAATCCCAGGTTCTTAATCTCATGCCTTATACCAGCAACTAAAAACTCATTCCTAATAAGCCTTCACACTGACTGATGAGAAGCATGCAACACAATTCAGGCCACTCTCAGGAGCTCAGAGATCCCTTGCTTGTGAAGAGACATTTTCTCATATCATGACAGCAATTAATATGGTATGGCTTGCTGGTTCGTTACATTACCTCCATCCAAACAACTTACTTTTGAACTCTCTTTTCCATGCCCCACTGTCTGCGGGGCAAAAGGAACCAAGAAAGGGCTTCTTCACTCCACAAGAGATGTGAATGCAGGTGGTGAGCTTCTTCTAACCAGCTCATCTGTTCCATAGTCGAAGAGAGCCATGAGTGGCCACTGGAGAGCAGCCTTCAAAACTAACTCAGAAAAAGGTTCTGAGCCCTTTCTGGCTCTGGGCTTTCTTTCAGTTCCTCCAACGCACCATTCCCCTCAACCTTCATGCAAGCTATTGTTCCATCTTCCTAGGATGGACTTGGAAGATCTAACTTGGTCTCAAGCTCCTGGTCTCAACATGGATTTTACCATTCAGGAAGACCTTTACTAAGGCCCACACAAACGCACTGAATTAGTCCCCTGTGTTAAATGCTCCTCTAGCACGTGGTACTTCTACTTGTATGACAGCCAGCACAACTCCTCCAGCTCTGCAACATTCACCATCGCTTTTCCACAATGTCTGACTGAACAGACCACTGGGCCTGCCGGTTCGGTATTGTTCTGCCAGTGTCTATAGCAAATGTTTATGAAATGAATAAATAATGCAAGGATAGCATTTGATTCTTTCTTACGTATGCCATAATATTTAGCAGAGTAACTAAAGCATAATTAGCACTCAATAAAATGCTTATGGATTAAATGCAGAAATGAGAGCCCTCAGGATGTCAGCTGAATTCAGCACTACCCCAAATCAACTGGGAAAATCCTTCCTACCATGGTTCTTTCCTGATCTCTCAGTGGGCTTCTTGCTTTGCTAGTTGGCTCAGATAAAAGCTAGAAAGAACAGCACTACAGGAGGGGTGGGGGGAAGTGATATGGAAGGGAGATTAAACTGGCACAATCAAAAGTAATATTCTTCTCTTTTTCTTTCAACTCCTACTGTTAAATACCACCCCCACCCTAGAGGAAAAGATCACTGGAAGCACACCCATAAAAAAAGTCATGTGTTCTTTGTAAGAAGTATACTATTTAAATTCTCACCCATGAATATGTAACTAATATTGACTAATGAAAAGCGTAAAAGGAAGCAAGCTAAGACCTTTTAAAGCATATTCATCGAAATTAAGGTCATATGTAAGAAATTTGTTTAAAAAAAATTTTCTGAGCTACGTCCAGACTCCAGAGGGTATATTAAATAATGAAAGTGGAAACGACTGGGAGTTGGTGCTGGTTAGTATGTTGGCACAGTATAGAGCTCCCTGTGTGGCTTGAAAAATTAAGGAATTTTTTCCTTCTTCCTTTATCTAGTAGCCTCTAAAATTAAAACCGTTTTCTTTTCTTTGTGTAGTAATACAAGCTAACCAAATTAGGCTCTAATATTTTCCTTCAATGACTTGGAAAGTCATGCAAATGCTTGTTTGGGGAGTTGTCTCTACAGAAACAGAAAGAAAAGACTGTATCAGGAGGATTTAAAAAGAAAAAAAAAAAAGGAGAAAGAGAGATAAAACAAAGAATTCTAAGGATTGTCACAATCTGATCTGCATAAATAAAAGATAATGGCTTCCGTGAGCTGGCCAACCTTTCTGCAGAGCGATAGGTCTATGGAGAGTCATGTCTGAGAGGCTGCAGGTCATTATGGCAGGATAAAGCCCATTTCTCATTTGTATTAAAGGATCTTGCCTGTTAAGGGCTTGGTTCGGATCTTAGACATAAATGCACAAAGGGCTGCACACCTTGTTAAGTCAATTGCCACACACGCATCCCCTCCCTCATGCACATGCAGATTTCATCATTCACGCATCCACCATTATCCCTAATGCTCTCCTCTTGACTTAGAAAGGATAACATTTAGGTAGATCAGAAGTGCTCAAATTGAGAGGACTGAATCATAAAAGTTTCTCTTGACATACAAATTATTTTCCAATTTTGTGTAGAAAGCACTAATTTCCTTCCCTTGAAACAGGGCTCGCTACATCAAGAGAAGAAGGTGAAACTGTTTCCATTTTTGTTTTCCATATCTATCCACTTTATTGTCTGGTTCCAGGCAAGTGGATTGTTCTTAGTCAGCATCTGGAAACCTAAACAATGGAAACATCCACATTTTTTTTTTTTTTTAATTCAGACCATAGAGTAAACAAACCTGACTACAAAAATGGATAAATGTGGAATAGGAAACCAAGCAAAGTCCAGGAGACACCTTAGGTGTGAAGAGGAGCTATCAGTATGGATGAAAGGCTCCCTTGGCTGGCCTCACAAGGTGGCTGCAGCTTTAGTGAGGTCCCCAGTTTCCAGATCTGCAGTTTGGGAAATCCAGTGTGTCACTTCACCCAGGCACAAGCAGGCCCTGATGTATTGATTCACATCAACAACAATCAAAAAAACTTACCTGGATATGAATTTCCCAGTAAGTAAGGCAAACAACTACTTTATAAGACAATAATAATATGAGGTAGTAGGAATGTTCTGCATGGAAGATTGGGGCTCCAGTCCTGGCCTGCTCACTTTCCACCTATGGGACTCTGTGAGTCTCTTGACCTCTCTGGTTCTCTGTTTTCCTTGTATTTTCTAACTAAGAGGTATAAAGAGTTAATATAATCAATAAGAAAATGGTTTAATAGATAAGTGGGCAGGCAGCGCCTGTGGCTAAGTGGGTAGGGCCCCGGCCCCATATACAGAGGGTGGCAGGTTCGAACCCAGACCCAGCCAAACTGCAACAAAAAATAGCCGGGTATTGTGGCAGGTGCCTGTAGTCCCAGCTACTCAGGAGGCTGAGGCAAGAGAATCACCTAAGCCAACGAGTTGAAGGTTGCTGTGAGCTATGACGTCACAGCACTCTACCAAGGATGACAAAGTGAGACTCTGTCTCAAAAAATAAACAAAAAAAATAGATAAGTGGTCAAGGACAGGAATGAAGGCAGTATGGTCCTGTGGTTTTCAAGCAAAAGTCTGGGCAACCTGGGAGTCCTTAGCTGTATCACCCACGGGAAACTTGTACCAAGAGGTTCTATAGCAGAGATGTTGGGATGATCTGAAAGCAACAAAGAAAAAAAAAAAAGGCTCACTTTGCAGACTGTTGCCAAATCTCTGACCTGAGACCTGAAAGAGATAATTGACTTATTTTATGGGACAGTACTGCCTTGAACAATGGTTCTTAGTGGGAATGCTACTGGCCTTTAGGGAAGGTTTTGGAAATTGGGTTGGGGTTAATTGTCACAATGATCAGGGCCACTAGTGGTAGTTAGTTAGCAGAAGGCAGTGTTGTGTGTCTTACAGTGCACAAGATAGTACTACACAAGGAAGAATTGTTCCACTTCTCACAAACCTTCGATACATTGTTGCACTAATGAAAGTATATTTATAATTACAATAGAACCTCCACAGTTAACCACCTCCCTCCACTGACCCCCTTATTCACTGGACCTAATTTTCACAGACTGGACATGCTCCGCCTGTATGCATCAGTGCAGTAGGCCTAGTTCCTTATTCTGACTACCTCCACATGGTGGTCAGTTTCTTACCGTCCCTTGGGTGGTCAACTTACAAAGGTTCTATTATACTATATTTAGTTTCGTTTCACATGTAAACACACAGTATTATTTGTGTCAATAACCAAAACAAAACAAAACGAAAATGCATAGTATTATTGACTTTCCAGGATGGCAAGTGAAAAGCCAACCAAGGAAATATACTTTATATTCTGACTTACGTCAAAGTATTCACAGTTTTGGAAAATCAGACTACTCATTATATTTCTGTCACCAATGGGACAGTGACACCAGTCGGCATTCATGGCTGTGGGATTCATGGCTCTACATATGTGGCAATTTTTTTTTAGATTAAATGCCTTTCCTTTTATCATAATAATAAATAAATAGTAAAGCTTATAATAAAGATAGGACATTGTTTTAATACTTGCAATTAGGAGGTATTACAAAATATTTGTAGATAAAAAGGGAGTTTAAGTATGACAACATTTAGAACACTGATCTAGGGCAAAGACAATCTCTATGGCATAAAAAGAACTAAAGAGGAGTTCTCAATAGTCAGGATGAGAAGAATGGGAGGAGAAGATAAAGATTTGAAAGGAGAGAGTAGGGAGAGAGGCACGTCTGGCTCTGAAGACCTGGTGAGTATGCTGTCACCCCAAAGAGATGGGAGGTGGAGCTGAGGCAGGGTCCTCTAGACTTACTTCCCATTTGGAACCCTGGGAAGATGCCACCTTGCATTATACCCCCACTCACATCATGGTAGTCACAGTAGAAAAGACGTGGAGGTGGGGCAAAGACAGATCAAAAAAGGGTGAGATTCCCTTGTTTCCAGGTGGAAGGTGTGAAAGGATTTGAGACATTGAAAAGTCAAAGAGACAGTCAACCACAGATGGCTATGTTGAGAGTTAGGTGACCGTGAAGCAGAGGCTCAGGGTAGATGGTCAAACCAGGGAAGGATGGAGTCTGTGACTGTCACCCCTGCAGGGTAAGGGAGGAAATCCTGATGGAGCCAAGAGAACAGAGCCCTGCAGCAGGTAAACAAAGAACATCTCCAAATGGCCAGTGCTCAGAATCCAAGACCCCTGCTGTCAGAAGGTCATTATTCCGCTATACCCAGAAGTCATCCTGCAAAGGGCAACAAGGAATGGAGACCACCTGAAAGCCTGAGCCATCACCTAGAAGCTGTGGCATTAACCTGTAAGAACCAATGCCACACTGGAGAGAAGGGGACACTCATTTCAGTCTTTATTGAGACTATCAGACTGCCCAAACCTTCTACCCTCATTTGGCCTAACACTATCCAGCAAAGTGAAAAATAAAGAAGAAACCATTCTGGGGACACAGTTTCCTAAGTATTTCCCCTTTATCCTTCACTTCAGTATGTGCTCTTTCCATATGCATCAAAAGAAATTAGTCATTGTACAGGGAGATCACATAACAATCACAAACATGGTAACCTAATCATTTGTACCCTCATATTAATCTGATATTAACAATAATAATATAAAATAAAAATAAAAATATTGGCAGCTTCCTTTAAAAAAAAAAAAAAAAGAAATTAGTCATTGTGAATTCTGACTGTGTGAAGCAGAACTGAAGTCCAGTATACAGTAGGCAGCATTACTTTTATCACCAAGATTATTTAAATAAAAACAAGAATAACAATGCCATCTACTGGTGTGGAAAACAGCAAAACCTCTAACAAATCCTCAGTAAGCTTAAGTGGGGAATGAAAATAGTGTTTTTATTATTTCGTTATGAAACAATGATAATAGCTGGAGGGTGGAGAGTTACATATGAGTAGGATTAAGAAAATTGATCACAAATAAACTCTTTTTAAACTAGTAAATCTTTCAAATTCATATCTCAATTTTGTGTTTACTACTAAGAACTCCATCTGGATACAAAATATGCAAATATAGTGGCACACATATATTTTACTGATTTATCAAGCTGTTTTCAAAGCAATATAATCTTGCTCTTATTCAATCTTTTTTTTTTAAATGTATTTATAGGTCTGCCTCTGTAGACTACATGATAGAGCATGTGACTATTTGGCTGTTTCCATTTTCTACATGTTGAAATGGAATTTAATTTCTTGCATAGTTTTATAAAAGGAAAACCAGACACTGTTAAATTGTATTTGTTCATATTGATTACCATTTATGCAATAATTTGTATGAATTTTCCTCAGTTGGCTGGTGATAATTCAAATTTTCTTGACTTTTTCAATTAAAGCATTTATTTCTAATTATTTATTTATTGTTTGAAAATCCTATTCAAATCACAATATTTTATTAGGTTCTCAATAATAATTCATTAAAATGTCCACAGCATTGAGGTTCATTTTATTGCATATAAATATCACACTGTTTCAGCACCATTTGTTGAAAAGATTATCCCATTAAATTGCCTTGGCACGTTTGTAAAAAACCAATTGACCAAATGTCTGTGAGTTAATTTCTGGAATTTATATTCTGTTTCATTAATCCATTTATCTATCTATACACCATTCCATAATCTTTTAATAATATTTCTTTAGAGTGAGCCTTAATATCAGTGTAAGTTATTCAAATTTGTTCTTTTTAAAGTTGTCTTGGCTATTTTGAATACTTTCCTTTACCACATAAATTTTAAAATTAACTTGTAAATTCCTATCAAAAAAGACTTCTGAGATTTTAGTTGGGATTGTGTTGAATTTATAAATCAATTTGTAGAGAACTGATACTTTAATAATATTGAGTCATCTGATCCATGAGCACGGTATAGCTTTCCACTTAATTTAGATCTTTTTAAAAATGTGGTAAGCAAATTATCAACCTAAATGTAATGGCTAAAACAACAGAAATTCTAAAAAAAAAAAAATGGTAAATTTGTAGTGACTTTGGGCTTGGCAAAGATTTCTAAAATGTGACACACAAAATAGAACAAACTATAAGATAAAATAATAAAAATTGGGATTCATCAAAATTAAAATTTTGCTCTACAAAAGGCACTAAAAGATACTCAGACTGGAAAAAATATCTGCAAAGCATAGACATGCATACAGAAAAAAAGACTTGTATGCAAAATACATAAAGAACTCTTTGAATTAGAAGAAAACTCATTTTTTTAATTGGGCAAAATATCTGAATAGATATTGGAATAAAGAAAATATACAGATGATGAGCACATCAAAATTTGTCTGATATCATTAGTTACTAGGAAAATGCACATTAAAACCCCAGTACCCTGGCACAGTGGCTCACACCCATAATCCTAGCACTTCAGAGGCATAAGACTTCCAAACTAAATGTTCTGTCTCTTGTTTTCTCAAAACATTCCTGATGTGTGCATTTTTAGCCTCATTTTATGAATAAGAAAACTGAAGTTCAGCAATGTATTTGAGGCAAAGGATGGTGGTCTTCCAAATCCAAGTTCAGTGCCATTTCTACTGTTCAGGGATGCCAAGGCTTGGATGGAAGCATGCAACAAACAATGTGAGGGCATCAGGCTGGATGCCTGGGGCTGCAGAAAACAAAGAAGGCCCATTGGAAAGGTCACAGAGATCAATTCACCCGCTTTACAACAGGGTGCAGGCCTTTGTGAAGTTAAAGCTTGGAATACAGAATCCTGGTAGTCGTCTAGGACAGGTAACTAAGAACTTCAAGTCGAACTTCACTCCTGTCCTTACACCCTCTAGCCAGCATGCTACAGAATTACTCCCCCTCCAAACAATAGCCTGCTCAAAATCCTACTCCATCTCCAATACCACCATTCTCTCCAAGCCACCACCTTCCTCCTGAACCATAGTTATCTCCAACTGGCCTCCCTGTTCTACCTTTGACCTCTCTGTCTCTTCTCACATCAACAACCAGAAGAAATCTTTTTTCCCATCAACATTTTATTATGAAAATTTTCAAACACATAATAAAGCTGAAAAAATATTTACAAGCTAGATTCCACCATTAACCGTTGATTATACTTGTTTTATTATGTTATCTGTCCACCTTGAGAGTTTCTTTAAAAATGTGTATCAGATCATGTTGCTCTTCTCCATAAGAACCTCCCAAAGCTTCGCGTCTCCCTCAGAGTGAAAACCAAACTCTTGTAATGACCAACAAGGGCCCAAGTGATTGCATCATTTCACACCCTACATCGGTCCATCTCTCCTCCATCTTCATCTCCTGGTGCTTCCTGCCTCCTTCCCTGAAATGCGCGCACACACACACACACACACCTCCTTTCTCTCCAGCCATGTTTTGCATTGTCTATTCCCTCTGTCCAGCATTCTTTTCCAACAGATTTCTATGTGCATCACTCCCACATTTATTTCATAAATTTATTCAAACATCTCTTACAGTAAATCCATTTCTGACCACCCTATTTAAAATCACAAATCACCCCGAGAGTAGTCCTCCTCTTTTCCCTGCTTTTTCTTCCTCAGTAGTTACCTCTTGTCTATTGTTGACCTCTCCCTGTTGTAATTTGTTATCTTCTGCAACACACTAAACATTGCATAGGGCAACTTGTAGATGTTGACCTCAATTTGATCTGCAAAATGGTGCTCCAAAATGACAATTCTTATTATTTTAATAAATAAATAAATAAAACAGACTCCAGGGGGCTGAGTAACTTGCCCAAGCCTTGCTCCTATGTGGGAGCAAGAATTAAAATTCAGATCTGCATCCAGGTCCATTCTTTTTCACCATGTGACCCAAGACTCATCTCTGGTGGGATAGGTGGAGACCCTAGGCAGGAACTCTAACCAAAATCACATTCATTCCTTATTTTATATTTAAGCCATTCCTTCTTTAAGATGTCCCTTTTGGAACTCTAACACTGAAAGAGGAGAAATCTCAAGCCAGGAAGAGTCAACAGTTCTTTTGGGTAGACTGATGACAAACAAAAGAGGAAGCTGTGCCCTGGGTAGGTGTTCAGGGTAGAGGCCTGAATTGTGCAGAGTAAAAACTCACAAATTATGGAAGCACCCAGGGCACAGATGGGTTCAAAGACATGTCTCACACAAACTTTCCACTTTTCCCAGAAACAAACTAGAACTAATTCTAGGAAAATCATACACACATCACTGTTTCATTCCTCAAAGACAAAATTGGTCACGTAGCATGATACTCTATCTGTTAATACACGATTGCTGTTTTCTGTTCACCAAACTGTGAACCTCCTGAGTCTGTGAAATGTAGCTTATTCATCTTCCAATCCCAAGTGCCTATAACAGTTTTTGGCACATAATAGGAGTTTCATGAACGTTTGTGGGATTAGGTAATGAAGTGAACGATTGGCGATTAAATGGATCATGATACAAGTCCTAGAAAAAAACCTGAGAAATGAACCTCTAATAAGCAGCAACACAAACATTTTTTAAAAGAGCCTTTTATCTTTTCTCCTGACTTCAAACACAGACAGAACTGTCTTAAATAACACTACTGCAATGGGATTTTAAAGTGATTACTGCATATCACAGTAACTAATGTTCCAATTTGGAACCGTGGGTGATTGGTTCAATATGAAACAGCAGTGAATGCTGAGGAAAGTGCCTTGAAATCCAGTAGTTTATTGGTTAAATATTGGTTTAATTTAAATCTGAATCTTAATCCAAGCTCAATTCCCCTCCCCATGTAACCTCTTTTTAGTTCTCTCTATTGTATGACAGAATTTGTATCTGTGTCTGTGCACTATATTACACCATAAATTCTTGAAATCAGGGACTATGGCTTATTCTTACAACTTAAAGAGCAATGCTCTGAAGATAGTGAGCATTCTCACAGTATTTATGAATACCGTATATACTCAAGTATAAGCCAAGTTTTTTGTGCCGAGTTTGGGTTTTTCGGCACAAATTTTGTGCCGAAAAAACTCGGCTTATACTTGAGTATATACGGTAATCATACTTAAGTCTGGGTACCGGGGCTCATGCCTGTAATCCTAGTACTCTGGGAGTCTGAGGCAGGAGGATCCCTTGAGCTCAGGAGCTAGAGACCAGCCTGACCCAGAGAGACACCCCGTCTCTACTAAAAAACTAGCCAAGTGTCATGGTGGGTGCCTGTAGTCCCAGCTACTGGGAAGGATGAGGCAAGAGGATCTCTGGAGAGTTTGAGAGTGCTGTAAGCTATGATGACGCTGTGGAACTCTGCCCAGGGTGACATAGTGAGACTCTGCCTCAAAAAAAAAAATAAAATAAAATAAAAAGTTAGACTTGCTCTCTTCCCATTCACTCCCAGTTGAAGTGAGCAAGTGCAGGCTTTTATTACGATAAGCCCAGTGTGATTCCTAGTTCATGCACATATCAGAATGGGAGAAAACAAATAGGATACCGGTCAAATAGCTTCATAAATACATCACATATCCCACAAGACAATCTACTGAATCATGTTGTTAAAAATTATGATTATTAATCTAACAAAATGATAATAACCTTAACTAACATTTATGAACTACTTCCTGTCTATCAGAATTGGTGATAATGTATTCATACACACCAGCTCACTTAGTTCCCAGAACAAAAATTCGTTAGATACAATATTTAGCCCCCATTTTCTGAAAAAAATATTTTCTGGGCAAATTGAGGTGAGGTGGCACTCACTAAATCTTCCAGGGTCATCCCTAAGGGTTTAAGGCAATGTATCAGCAGGGTTGTTTGGGTTCAGGGATTCTAAAGATCTGTGACATTAGCATATTAGCATTATTTTTATTGCTTTACTTTATTCAAAGTTTACCTTTTAGTTTTTTATGTCTTTTTTTTCCTCTGTTTTTTTTTTTTTATTTTTTATTTCATCAAGCTATTCTTTAGACTTTCAGAGATTCTACAGATGTAGGATCTGTATCATTTTCAGGGAGGCTGCAGCTCTTTGTAGGAGTTGAGAGAGTTGATTTCTTGAGTGTCCTGGACTGTTCTATCATTTACAGTAATAATTACAGAAGTAAAGGTGCAATAAAATGGGATGTTTTAACCCATATTTTATGAGTCACAAATGGGCTCTAAAAAGCTGCCATTTTATTATTTCCTTTAGAGATACTTAATAGGTAATGTCAGTAGTAAAGTTTAGTGCCCGACTAGCACTTAATATTCCCTGCCTCTGGTAGGGAGGAGTAGTCCAAGGAGGTTTGTGATGTATACACGTGTCGCTCTAATATCGTATCATCTGGGCTAGAATCTGAAATGTAAAGAAGTAGGAATTAAAGGACTGCATCACCTATACAGATTGGACATCAAGAAAAAGCAGTGAAAAAAACCAAAATGAGGATATTATCCAGAAAATTAAAATTGTATGTGGCTGAACGTATTGCATATACTGCCTGGAAGGAATGGCCTTAAATTGTAGACACAGCATGAAACAGCCGTTGCAGAGTTGGTTAGTGTCACATTAAGTCATATAATCTGACCTCCTCTGTCATAGTTCAACACCTAAAAATTTTTCATTCCTCTCTAATAAACTAAACATCTCTTCACCTTGGTTCAGCTAGATCTCCAATAACTACCTTTACTGGAAGCTGGGTATCAAACGCTGTTGGTCAACTGAATTCTTTTCAGCCCTTGCCTAGTTGCTCCAATTCTAATTCTTTCTTCTCATTTTCTGCAACAAAAGTATATATATTCATATCTAGACATCATTAGAAGTAATTTGTCAGCTCACAATTCAGCTTACAATAAAGCCCATTCATTGCTTTTCCCCACAACATTAAGTTTATAAATTCATTCCGGCACTACCAGAGTTTGTCCATGTGAGGTTAACATACATCGTTATTGTTGTTCGGGGTTTACTAGAAGTCTCCAGAACTTTGGAAGATCTGGAAAATGTGTACTATAGGTCAGTGTATATAGTATCAACTTTTGGAGATTTGTTACTTTTCCATCTAGTCCATGATCTTTTCTTTTGGTAAATATCCTAGGTGTGCTTAAGAAAAATTTTATTCTTTAAAACGTTGGTGCAGATTTTCATTAGATAAAATTTATTTATTGTTTTGTTCAAATGTTTATACCTTTATTAACTTTTTTCTCTTGGATATGATGATAATTCAGGCAAATGAAAGAAATTTTTCACTATTTATGGTGGTCTTATCTCTTCATGGGTCTGTTATATTTCCTTTATATACTTTAGATATTTTGCTGGAGACATACAAGTTTGAAGTTGCTATATCTTCCTGGGGATTTGGATCTTTTAATATTTTTTAGTGACTTTCTACATTCCTAATAATGCCTTATTTGTCTTGACATCTATCTTGTCTGATAATAATATATCCACACCACCTTTGTGTTGCTTCAAATTTGCTTAGTGTATATTTTTCCATCCTTTAAACTATTCTATGCTTATATATTTGAGATGTGAAAATACACACACACACAAACATATAAATAAATATATATATAAATATGTATATGTGTATATTTATATATACATATTTACATGTATACATACATATATATTTTAGATATGAGCTAGAATACACACATACACACATATATGTGTGTGTGTATATATATATGTGTGTATATATGTGTATACACACATATATATATGTGTACATATATATATATATATATATATATATATATATATATATACACTTTTTTTTTTTGAAACAAAGTCTCACTTTGTCGCTCTGGGTAGAGTGCTGTGGCATTATCATAGCCCTCAGTAATCTCAATCTTTTCATCTCTTTGACTCAGACAATCCTCTTGCCTCAGCCTCCCCAGTAGCAGGGACTACAGGTGGCCACCATGACACCCGGTTAGTTTTTCTATTTTTAGTAGATATGGGGTCTCACTCTTGCTGAGGCTGGTCTCAAACTCCTGAGCTCAAGCAATCCACCCTCCTTGGCCTCCCAGAGTGCTAGGATTACAGGTGTGACCCAAGACACCCAGCCCTAGAATATTTTCAATCTGATCTGTTCACTCCTGTCTTTAACTAGTATGCATAATCTATATTTTCTTTATTGTATTATTAACGCAGTTGGACTTGTTTTCACCATCTTTTTTTATTTCTGTTTGTCCCCTTTCTAATCCTTCTTTAATTCTTAACATTTAGTTACCTTCTATGTTTTTATTGCTCATTTATTATTTCACCTGTACTGAACCTATTTTGTATGTGATTTTAGAGCCTGTTGCCCTGCCTGTCTCTTATTTTGGCTCCTGCCACAGTGATCGTTTCCACGCGGGCTCCATCCAGCCTTGCACAGGCACACCCTGCTGCCACCTGGTCCTGGCCCCAGAACGTGTGCTTCTCACTTCCTCCCCTGCCGTTTCTGTGCTAAGCCTTGGCTGGGGCTGCCACACACATGCAGGAACAATAGGGAAAGGGGGAAAAGCACGATAAACATGGATAAACGCTTTTGTTTGTTTTTCCTGAAGGACAACTGTGAAATTCATATCATATGGCCTCCCAGCTGTATCTCCAATGTGGAATTAAGCAACCAGTGGCCCATAGCAGTGGAGAAGAAGAGGAAGAAGAGGAGAAATGGAAGATTTTAAATGAAAAGGTCCTGAACTGTCACAGTTCCAAGCATGCTGGCAGTGAACAGATGCTGGCAAGTCATGAGCCCTCATAGCTCTGTAAAGTAGGGACAATAAGGTCTATTTACCTCACAGCAGTCTCATAGGAATTAAACACATACTATAGATAAAGTTTTTTACTTGTAAAGTGCTTCTCTAATTTTAAAGTGTTATTTTATTAAGAAGGAGTGTTATTAATTATTGGCAGTATGTGGGAGGGTATAAATGATTTCTAAAGATGATTCTAATACTGGACAAAAGAAAAACATTTCTTATATGCTAACAACAGTGAACTTGCCTTGAAATTATTCCACAAATTTATCAATTTATTTCACAACTGTTTGTTGACCCTAATGTTACCACTAATGCTTCCATTTAGGAACCAGCTAGCTCCATCCTGTAAGGTGGGACGTGGACAAGTTATTTAACATCCCTAAGCCCCAGGTCTCTCCTCTTTCAGATGAGTAAAACAATACCAGCACAGCAACAATGCCATCTCTTCTAGTTACTGTGGTAATGAAGACTACCTCAAATTACAACCAGGGAGGACTTATGGTTTGGGTTGGCCGGTTCCCCTTACTGCCTGTTTTGCCTTATTTTGAGAAAAAGGCTATGAAGAAGAGTAAGGATGCTGGAAGGAGTTACCTAAATCCTCCTAAAGAATCTCCCAACACTGAGGTGCAGAGTTTGAAATCTCCCTGGTTGGCCTGTAAGGGTCAGCACAGCATGAGTAGTTGCCAAGACTTAAGTACTGGGCCATTCCGGGAGTACATTATTTATCATTAGTGCCAGTAGGTCTAGGCACCTGTCTGCTCCAAAGGCATGAAATGCACACAGTTTACCTCCATCCCAGCATTTCATCGAGAAAGAACAGCAGACAACATCTGTGCTTGAAAAAATGCAGCTTGACGGCTCCCTACTGACCCTTGTCCAAGTTTTGAGTTAATGCAAAAATTTCTATTTTTCTGGTTTTATCTTTTTTTATGGCTAGGATATGTTATCTAGATCTTTGTACTGCTCATATTAATGTAGTCTCTAAACACAAGTCAAAATTCATTCTCTGATCCCAAAAGAGACTATAACTACTTTAAAGAATTTCTTTCCACCAATTCTTTTTTCAAGGGAATTCAGCTGACAGGCCTGAGTTATTTCAGATGGTTTAGATACAAAATTTTATGCACACATTTGTTTTTATATATACTCACAGGTGTTCACACACATCTTTCACCTCTTTCAAAATTCAGAAGGAATAAAAACACGAGCCTTGAGTAAATCATACAAGAACTACTGTCTGGCTGGCACAGTCTTTGTTCAGACATGTCTCCTTTCCACATCTCCTTCTTTCCCGAGCCCATTTTATTCCATTTGAAGAGGCCAGTGTAAGTCTCTTTGGTTCACACTCACTAAGGACCTTGAACTTTTGTTGTCTAACCTGGGAAAATGATCTGAAAATCAGTTCTCTTCTTTGGGACTTCAGAAATACCAAACCCTAGTAAACTGCACAGAGGGAAGCAAAATAGAATGAAAATGCTAGCCAATATTTCACTCCATGCCTACGAGAAAAGCATTGAAGGAGACTTGTTTACATGTAAGCCCATACATCCAGAACATTCTTAAACTTTCTAGGTAGGCTTCATACAGGGTTACAAAACAAAAGTGTATTGTAGCTGTCATATTATTTGCCAACTGAAACAGCACTGTACAGTCTTGCTGGCAAGTGTATTGTGTGGTATCAATCACATTCCTTTATAATTTTAATTTTTAAATGGGGTGATAAATTTAAGTGGTATAAAAATATCACCATGTTTAACATTTCCTATTTATCCTGACATCTTTATTATTCCAAACATAAAGCTGTCTATATGTAAATTGCCATATGCTCTTAAGTTAAACCAATAGGACCCTGTGTGTGAAGGACTTGTCATTTTGTTGTTAATATGTGTAATAACTCATCACACAAATAGTTCCCAAGAAAAGAGAGAAAAGCATTAGATAAAAGTTGAAGGAAACTTTGCAGCCCACTTAACTAGGTCAGGAATAGAATTGTACCTTTGGTTATGCCCCGACAAAGCTTATGTTCTCTGTTTTAAATGATGGACATTAGGTAAGGAAGCATTATTTTTATTAGAAAATTTAGAGATTAGGCTGCAATAAACATTCTGGTACAGATGTCTTTGTTATATTGTGATTTTTGGTCTTCTGGGCATAAACCTAGTAAAGGAATTATAGGATCGAATGGCAGGTCTATTTTTTGGTCTCTAAGTATTCTCCAAACATCCTTTCAGAAGGAACGTATTAGTGGGCATTCCCACCAGCAGTGTAGAAGTGTGCCCTTTTCTCCACATCCGCACCAACATCTCTGGTTTTGAGATTTAGTTATGTGGGGTCTGGATGGCCAAGACTGTCTTTAACTGTGTTACTGTCCCATTTTCTAAAATACACTGACCCATACACCCCTGATCTCCCACACACATATACGACACAATACAAAGTACAAAACAGGTACCTGGATATTTATTACTATTCGTGTTCAAAGACAATTTTATGTACAATGAAATAATTTAACTCAAATTTATTTCTTCCCTAAGAGTTTTGTTCTTAACAAAGATTATTTTACAGAAGAGTTCATATTAGGCTTATTTCAAGTTGTTTAATCTTCCATTTATTAAGTACTTCATTCCATTATTCATAACTCTAAACCATATTTAAATAAAGTGAATCTGGCAATAGAACAGATTGCATAACATTACATTTTTATATATTTAAGAGATCCGTGGGAGAGTGACTATTTAGGATAATGTAGGAGGACAGAGTAAGCAGTGGTATTTAAGGAAACAATTACATGATCCCAGGAAGGGGCTACTACTGAGATGGAGCATTCTTACATTCATTCAATAGTTACTAATGCCTCATAAGTACTAAGTTTCCTCTCCTAGACATTGAGGCTATGGAGGTGAACAAGACCTACATGCCCTGCTCTCATGGAGCTTACATTCTGGTGGTAAAGAAAGAAAAATTTTAAATGAAGTGTCCAGTAGTGAAATGAGAGCCATACAGTGTGATGCTATTAAGCAGGGTACCACAAAATCTGATTTGCACTCTTAAAATATCATTCAGGCTGCTAATAGAAGGAATACACTGTAGTAAGGCAACTACAGAGGGCAAGCCAAGATGCTATTATCTTATGCAAGACCACAATTAAAGACAGCTTGAATTAGAGTGTTGATGATGAAAGCAATGAGAAAGGGATATGTGTGAAATATACAGTGGAACCTCTGTAAGCTGACCACCCAAGGGACCATAACAAACTGGTCAATATATGGAGGTGGTTAACATAATGAAGCAAGCTTATGTACTGCTATGTACATGTGGTGCATGTCCGGTCTATGAAAATTAGGTCAACTAAAGGAGGTTGCCAATGTAGTCAGGTGGTCAACTGTTTAGGTTCTACTGTATTTTGAAGATAAAGGCAACAGATTTGCTAATGGATTAGAGGTGAAATGTGAGAGAAAGAGAAAAGTCAAGGATGATTTCAATATTTGGAGACTGAGAAATATTGAATGAAAGAGAAACCATTTACAGAAATGGGAGATATTGAGAATGGAATGGTTGCAAAGGTTGGGGGGAAGTCAGGAGTTCTATTAGGCATGCTAAATTTAAGAAGCCTGTTAAACAACTATCTAAAAATGTGTAGGAGGGAGTTGAATGTGTGAGCCTGAGATTCAGAGCAATATTCAAGCTGAAGACACAAGTATTGTCTTTATCAGTACCCAGATGGTATTAAAGCATCAAGAAGGGGCATGTCATCTAGGAAATCAATGCTCAGAGGAAGGTCAAGAAGTCCAAGGACTGAGGTTCTGGAGAATTCCAACAAGCAGAAGCCAAGAAGGGAAAGTGGATCTGGGAAAGTAGTCAAGAGTGAAGAAACAGACTGCAAAAGAGGAAAAATCCAACAGGATGCAGCCAAATACAGAAAGCAACAGGGCCAAAGTCTGCTGATAGACTGAGTGAAGGGGTGCTAAGAACTATCCTGTGGACTTGGCATAGACCATTCTGTTTGTTCTTGATGGAAATAGTTTTAATCCAATGCTAAGGATAAAAGCATGATTTGAGAAGATTCAAAAAATAATGTTGAATGAGAGAAGAAAAGTTTAAAAACAAATAGAGACAACTCAAGGAATTTTTCTGTACAAGGGAGGAAAGGTGTGGGAAGGGAGCTATATGGGAGAACAGGATGCAAGATAGAAATTTTTTTTAATATAGAGAAATAGTATGATGTATGTCACGAAAATAGTCCAACAGATTAGAGGAAAATGATTATGCAAGAGTCTTCAGCAATGTAGAGTTGGCCTAAGTTAGGGGAAGGGATAGTTCAACTAGGGCAACAGGAGGGAACACAGGGCACAAGGTCCCAATGCACAGCAGGAGGGCACAGACACTCCTTTCTGATAGCTTACATTTTCTCATATATAGATGAAAAGGTCTTTAGTAGAACATGAGTAGGTAAAAAAGAGTGTGAATGTCAAAGAACAGAGTGAATATAAAATAATCATTTGGAAGTGTGGAACAGAACAGCATCTGGGAAGAGAAGTGAGTAAGACTAGGAATGCAACAGAGACAGTGATTCACCCAAGAGAGGCCCCACGGAGAAGAGGAGAGAGGCACAAGGAAGAAATATGCACACCAGAGCAGGAAGGGGGCATGGCCTGAGTGCTCAAGACCATCAAGAGTCTGCCTGTCTAGGGATAGGGCTTTAGCTCTGCTTCCTGCAAGTGGTTAAAACATCAGAACCCTGTTGAACCCCACACATGTGCTGAAATGAAAACTAAACCTGCTGTTATTCACATAGAGAGATATCATAGCACCACAGAAAATGACGAGGCTTGGGAGTTGGATGCACAGAGTTCAATCTCCATTTCAGCAACTTACCCAACATATGATTTTGAATACACTCCTGATTTTTTCTGAAACTCAGGTTTCTCATCTACAAAGTAAAGATGCTAATATCTCCTTTCACATTGTTATGATGATGATATAGATAACTATAAAGTATCTCATGGACTATAACTACTAATAAGTTAAATGTTTGGATCTCTCTTTAAATGTGTCAAACATTACAGAAATACATTCAAACATGTGCATTTATCTCCACTCCCTCCAAAAATCACACTAACGCAACAATAAAGAATAAAAAGAAAATCATAAATACACAGGAACAAAGAGAAGGAGAAGAGGAGAAAAGAATACACATGATGATACTAAATTTTGGAAACTGAAAAGGTTTTTACCATTTTTACATTTTAGAGGAGCTAAAATGTGCACATCTTCCAATGGGAAGAAAGCTATCTTCAGTCACAGAGCCCCAGAAAGGCTCTATAATTGGAAATATTGATATATATCAGTGAAACATGGAGCTGAAAAAGGTGCAATGGATGAAATGGCCAAATAACCCATCTCCACTGTGTGAAGCCAAATGACCATCCCTCCCAACTTCTCAAGGAAGTTTATCAGAGAGTTTGCAATTTGGGAAATTGCAATAAGAAAAACTACAAGCCCCAGAGTCAGGCAAGGATGAAATAGCAGGTTGGAAACAGGGAGACCCCCCCCAGCCTCTCAGTGAACATTCAGTTCCTCAGTTTCCAAATCTTGAGTAACCAGGTTTCTACTCCAAACCTTTTACCCCAAGATAGAAAATTCAAGAACTTTTTCCTGGGAAAATCAAAGGCTCTAGACAAAATAACCACCAACACTGATCTTAACACCTCTAAAAATACAAGCTAGCCATGACTTCGTACCAAAATAAAACAAAAGTATCACTTCTTGAAAAGCCCCATTCATACTCAGAACTTTCAATTAACTTGTAAGTTAACTGAATTCCAAAATAAAAATTGAGAAGAAAAGCTCCATAATTTGAAGAAAACCTTCCAACGAAACCTAAAACACAAAACAAGTATGTAGGATGGGAAAGATTGAATATTGAAATAAGGCAAGGAAAGAATGAGAGAAGGGAGGGTAGTGAGGTAGGAAGGAGATAACACTCAGAGGAAAGAGACAAGGAGGTTGCACGTATAAAACAAGAACAAGATGCTACTTATTAGACAGTAAGGAGGAGACACTCAGAGAACATAAAAGCTCTCTATTAGATTAACATTGTTAAGTGTTCAAACAAACTTCAATAGAAGGATTGAAAGACAAAGGTAAAGCAGCATTCAAAAATCTAAGACAAATATCAAGGGATAGCTACTACGACAGCAGATTTTTTTAAATGGGATAATCTAGCCTAGGTGGCCCCACATTCAAATGATACAGTTCTAAGGAAAGACAATAGAAAGAAGGAAATCATCCAAAAAAGTAACACTTGTAAAAGAAAATTTCTCAGAACCAAAAAAGAGTCTTCAGATGGAAAGGGCCATTAAGAACCTAGCACAATAAGTGAAAAAATATCCCATTCCAAGGAATAAATATTTTCCAACTCCAGTTTTATACCCAACAAAATTGTCAATCAAGTATGAGGGTAGAATAAAGATATGTTCAGCCCTACCACTTCCTAAGTTGTTTATTTTCTATCACCCTTTCTCATAAATAAATCATTGATAGACTCTTTGCTGAACTAAAGAAAAGTAAATCAAGAAAAAGGAAGACATGGGATCCAGGAAGCAGGAGACCTACCTAACAAAAAAGAAATAAAAAGGAATTTCAGGGTGACAAACAAGGAAGGACCTAAGATGACAGCATTAATCAGGCTGGAGAAAATCTTACACTAAAGTGGGTAAATGAACAGCTACAGAAGGGATGTTGGGGTGGAGCACGGTGACTTCCCAAAGGATTAGATACACCTGATCACTTAAAAAAATGTAGTGAGATGCTATTAGCAGGATTAGGAAGAATTTATGAAAATAACAGAAAGATTATCAAAGGAAAAACTATTATTAATATCAGAAAAATAACTTTTAATAAAAAAATTAAATTATAGCATACTATTTTGCTCAGTATTAAAACATATTTACATTGCCAGAATAATGTAAACACTAAATTTTATTAATTTTTTTTAAATGACATTTAAAGAGCCCCTGGGAATTCTGCCTTGAGTTCCCCCAGAGCCAGGACTCTCTGTACAGGTCTTAATGATTCATTGTGGAGATGAAGCATGTCCATCTGGGAATAAGGATCCTGGAAATCTCACACCTGAATGTCTCCTGAACCTTTTTCACTAGGCTGCATTCTCTTTCTCTCAGTGTAGTATACCCTTTGCCTTTAAATAAAAGCCTTATGTGACTATAAAAATAATTATGACAAAACTCTGCTAAAGAATTGTGATATAACTACATTGATATTGGGAAAGGGGAGGTTTAAGAAAGCTATATTGTCATCTCTTATGAAAGTATGTCAGTAGGGAAGTGCCCGTAGCTCAGTGGGGAAGAGGCCAGCCACATACACCAAGGCTGACAGGTTCAAACACAGCTGGGGCAGGCTAAAAACAACAATGACAACTGCAAGAAAAAAAAAATGACTGCCAGAAAAGATTCCCTGTTTAACAAATGGTGCTGGGTGAACTGGCTGGCAACCTGTAGAAGACTAAAACTGGACCCACACCTTTCACCATTAACTAAGATAGACTCTCACTGGATTAAAGATTTAAACTTAAGACATGAAACTATAAAAATACTAGAAGAAAGTGCAAGGAAAACTCTTGACGAAATTGGCCTGGGTGAATATTTTATGAGGTGAACCCCCAGGCAATTGAAGCAGCATCAAAAATACACTACTGGGACCTGATCAAACTAAAAAGCTTCTGCACAGCCAAGAATACAGTGAGTAAGGCAAGCAGACAGTCCTCAGAATGGGAAAAGATATTTGCAGGTTATGTCTCTGACAAAGGTTTAGTAACCAGAATCCACAGAGAACTCAAGCATATAAGCAAGAAAAGAACAAGTGATCCCATCGCAGGCTGGGCAAGGGACTTGAAGAGAAACTTCTCTGAAGAAGACAAGTGCACGGCCTACAGACATATGGAAAAATGCTCATCATCCTTAATCATCAGAGAAATGCAGATCAAAACTACTTTGAGATATCATGTAACTCCAGTAAGATTAGCCCATATCACAAAATCCCAAGACCATAAATGTTGGTGTGGATGTGGAGAAAAGAAAACACTTCTACACTGCTGGTGGGAATGCACACTAATACATTCCTTTTAGAAAGATGTTTGGAGAACTCTTAGAGACCTAAAAATAGACCTGCCATTCCATCCTACAATTCCTCTACTAGGTATGCATCAAGAAGACCAAAGATCAAATTATAATAAAGACATTTGCACCAGAATGTTTATTGCAGCCCAATTCATAAATGCTAAGTCATGGAAAAAGCATAAGTGCCCATCCATCCATGAATGGATTAATAAATTGTGGTAAATGTACACCATGGAATATTATGCAGCCTTAAAAAACGATGGAGACTTTACCTCTTTCATGTTTACATGGATGGAGCTGGAACATATTCTTCTTAGCAAAGCATCTCAAGAATGGAAGAAAAAGTATCCAATGTACTCAGCCCTACTATGAAACTAATTTATAGCTTTCATATGAAAGCTATAACCCAGTTATAACCTAAGAATATGAGGAAAGGGAAAAGGGAGCGGAGGGGAGTGGGGAGGATGGGTGGAGGGAGGGTAATTGGTGGGATTACACTTATGGTGCATCTTATAAGGGTACATGTGAAACTTACTAAATGTAGAATATAAATGTCTTAACACAATAACCAAGAAAATGCTAGGAAGGCTATATTAACCAGTGTGATGAAAATTTGTCAAATGGTATATAAAACCAATGTATGATGAAAAAAAAATTTTTCTTAATATGACAAAAAAAAAAATGGCTGGGCATTGTGGTGGGTGTCTGTGGTCCCAGCTACTTAGGAGGATGAGGCAAGAGAATCGCTTGAGCCCAGGAGTTTGAGGTTGCTGTGAGCTGTGATGCCACCACAGCTTGAGACTCTGTCTCAAGAAAAAAAAAAAGAAAGAAAGAAAAGTCAGTCAGTAGATGTTTCTAAAATTGATAGATCAATTTAAAGTTGATAAAATCAATTTAAATGTAAATAGCAGTATGAACAGATTATCCAAAAGTATGGGAGTAAAGACTACAAGAAACAACTAAAAGACTCAAAAGTGATTATCTTGAGTAGCAGGACTGAGAAGTAAAGAATAGGGTAGACAGAGCCACTGCTTTTCATTGTATATCCCCGTTGGAAGCCTTGACATTTTAAATTGTACATTATTTTGATAAAAGGGGAAAATAACTTTTTGGAATTAATTTTCTTTTCCAACTACTCTGCTCCTTCTTCCTTTCCTTCCCTTAGATGCTAAACTCTCATAATCACATATCCTTATAATGAACAACACAGGGCAGGAAGGCAATAATCATGGTGGTTATTTCTGTAGCATATGCCCAATGTTTGTTGAGCTGCATTGCAAGTCACCTGCCCTTAGGGAATATGTCACATCCGCAGCTCACAAACTCATATCTTTACTTTCAAAAGATGGGATTTGGTGGACATAGAAGTTTCTATATACTAGGTAAGTTAATTCAAAATTAGGACTGTATGACATTAAAGCAATGAATCAAAGAAAAACCTGAACATTTTGAGAAAGACAATAATGTCACCCAAGCACAAAACTCACCCAACACCTATTTATAGAATTCCATAGAAATTTATTTTTATGAATCAATACAACCTAAAAGAGAGGGGTTGGTCTCTCCGTGATTGGAAACTAGCCAACATTATGAAATAAGATGAGGAATGATGTAATAGGTCTATTGTCTAGAATATAATTTCTTTAAATAAAATAAAATTTCTTTCATAAAATGCCTTCATGTCTTAGAATTAATGAAAGCAACTTACATTTAGATACTAGAAAACATTTGATAGCTCTGCTCATGAAGATAAAAATACGTCTTCATACTTCATCCTCCCAAGATCTTATGGAGGTGGGGGGAGGTTGGTTTGGTTTTTTGTTCAGAATGCTAAGCAGTACTAAGAACTGACAACAAATGAAGTCAGCCTAATTTACAGTCTCGAAGTTAACTGACATCACATTAAACAGATGATCAACCATCAAAATTACTACAGCAGTGTTTATTTTCCAGATCCTATTTGATAGCCTCCCACTGAGAGGCAAGTGTGGATGTACAGATGTAAGAAAGTCGCCAACATGGAGAAGATGGAGAGCAAATTTACAAGAATTCATTACTAATTTATTCCTTCCTAAACTTCTTATTAAACAAGGGACTGACAAGGTTGCTTGATTCTAAGGATTTGGGTTATTGATTGCTGGCATAGGAACAGGAGCTCTTGAATATTAGACCAAGTGAAATTTTGGATTTGAAAGTTTGTGTCCTCCACATTCATTTATAGTGTGCTTTGTTCAAATTAATGTTATATACTCCCTTCCAACCTGTAACAGACATAACTGTCACCTGACATGCCCTGTTCCTGTTTATCACATTAAAGAGCAAAAAGCCACAAACATGCTCATTAGTGAGTCTAAAAGTCCCTTGAAAACATAGAAACCTTTTAGAATAATGATGGAAAAATGTTATCCCGACCTGATGCCAATCACTTATCTCAACCACTTAAATGTACCTTTGCTTTCTGGCTCAGCCAGCTCCCTACCCCTCCCCAAGCTCCTTCAACTGCACACATTGTGCCTAATTAGCCAAGATACACAGGTGAATGACTTCTCCTGGCAACCACCCTCCTCAACCCACCAGATCCTACTCCCAAGCACAAAACACTGAGATACTAATTGGGAACGTGTCCCTCCTTCCTTCAGACTCCTTGTGCCTGAGTCCTCACACTAACTATATGTGGGAACAACAGCACACACTTCTTTCTTTGAAGGGCTTAAAGTTTATACAACAGCCAGAAAGGACATTGCCAGATAGTGAGTCAGTAACAGAAGTCAGCATGAGAAAGCAGCAGAGAGAAGGGACGTGCCCACTCTGGCTCCAACTGAGTCAGCATTTGGAGGAGGCCTTGAAATTTGGGAGGGGTGGGGAGCAGGAGCCAGCAGAAGCCAAGGGTAACGTCCCAGTTCAGGGAACAGTAAGGCACTGCCAAAAATGATAATGGTTTTGAGAACCTATGAATGGGTTTCATGTCCATGAGGCTGGAGTGGATTCATAGGGAATGTCAAGATACAAAAACAAGTTTTAGGGACAAATTATAAAGCATCTCATAAGCTGAGCTGAGGAGCTTAGCTTTTTATCTTTTAGGGAACTGGAAACCATTCAGTATTTTTAAGTCAGAGAATATAGTCTTAGAATTGTCCAAATTAATGTATTTCTTTGTGTTTTACCACACATTCACCTAAAAAGACTGAATAGGCCCTAATTTTTACTTCAGAGTTTTTAGGCAAACTCCCTGACAAACACAAATTCCTCTCTTGGCCTTATATCCAAGACCCAAAACATTCTATGTGTTTTCTATTCCCTCAAACTCCTCTTATCCCTAAGCCAGGGAGCATTAAATACATGTTAAATCAATTCCTAGAATCTACCAAATTAATCTGCAGCTTTGGATTTTCCACAAATCATATTCACCAAAGAAAATGTCCAGAAGCCTCTCCTCTTTAGTTTGCATATTGCTTTATTTTTTAAAACAAATGGTTACAAATCAAAAATTTCAGTCTATTTCCATGTTTTGCCCTTTCACCCATCTGCTATGTGGTTGTGCCGTGTGGCAACGTTACC
This sequence comes from Loris lydekkerianus, assembly GCA_963574355.1. Classification (NCBI taxonomy): domain Eukaryota; kingdom Metazoa; phylum Chordata; class Mammalia; order Primates; family Lorisidae; genus Loris; species Loris lydekkerianus. The sequence continues at coordinate 50,813 of CAUYPK010024283.1, forward strand.
ATTCCTTAGTGTGCCACTTGGGCCACAAATACTTGACTGCAGGGAGGTAACATCTTAAACACAGGCGAAGATCATTTTCTTACCTTCCTATGAAACTAGGACCCTTTTACAGCACACTGTAAATGAATGTTGAGGTCACATACTTTCAAATCTGAAATTTCATCTGGTCTAATATTCAAGAGCTCCAGTTCCTATGCCAGTAATCAAAACACAATAAGTGCTCAATAAATGTTTGCTGAATCTCTGACTGGTGAGGACCTCCTGTTAATTTCTTAGCAGATTAGCAGCAAATCCCCAGACAAGGCCACTTTCTCCTGCCTGATCTGACCAGAGAACAATAATCCCATCAATCAGCACTAAATTAGCCTCAGTTACACTGCTGGTTTGAGGCAGTTCTTTGAAGACCCTTGTTGTACAGTGCCCGGTCAAAAGTTATAGTTTATTCAGCAATCTCTTCATAGAGTCCCTAGCTAAAACTTGCTGCTGGAGCTCAAGAAAGAGCCAGTGTAGTCCTGGAGGTCACTGCCTGGGGCTGAAGCATGCCCCAGTACAGCCTGGGTTCCTCATACTGCAGAGAAGTAGTGGGACCCAAGCAGCCCTTCTCAGTCAGCCAACACATGTTAACAATGACCCTATACTGATAAAAGTGCTACAATTAATAACAATACCTGCTAACAAGGTCACGCAATTCTTCCACATTGATTTTTTTTAATTGTCCTTTGCAAATTTTAATATTTTTGTGTCTGTTTTCAGTTTAATGAAAGACAGGGAGTTGAAATACTTTTTGAAGCAGTGTTATATGTTTATCCCATTATCCTTACATAGCCCTTCTAAAAATTATTATTCTCTTTCTAGAAAGGAAACTCAAAGAAGGAAATGACTAGCCCAGTACACAGTTCTTAAACTGTGAAACCAGAGCCACCTCTGGGGTTTTTCTGTTCCCTTGGCCAAAGTTCTTTTCCCTATAATATACTATCTCTTGGGGTAGGCTGAGCTAAGGGAGGGATGTGAGTGAGGAATTCAAGGATGGTTGGAGATTTCCTCCCAGAGACTGCTTTCAGGTATGTAAGATAACAGAAAGAGAGAAGAAAAGAGAGAGAGGGAGAGGGAGAAGAGAAGGAAACAGAAGAAGAAAGGAGGGAATATAACTTGCTGATTTCCACCTCTCCAAGTAGACCTTATAACATATTTGCACAAAATTTAGAGTGTGTTTCTTAATTAAAACTATGTCTAGCTTCAGTCAAAGTAGCTAGCGTTTACACATGTATTAGAGATCCACCTCATAATTTCAGAGTGACTTTTGCCAAACTAAGTGTTTGATTTTCCTCACTTTCTGACACTGAACATTGGCGCAGCCATTTCTGACCTAAGGGCCATCAGTGACACAAAGGCAGGACATTTATGAGGCGTGGAGGCAGCTCCATGCCAGGGGACTGCTTAAGGCCTTGAGTGTCATTCCCTGATGATGATGATGAAGGAATGGGATTAAGACAGCAAAAAAAAAAAAAAAAGGCATTAAATTTATCTTTTGTCATCAATTTCCCATAGAAATCTCAATTTTATTGTCTTAAATCCTTGGCTATAAAAAAACTTCAGTATTTTTACCTATTTCCTCAGAATCCATGTCTTCCTCTCATGTTGTATCTAGAAATATATATATATATTTAGGAGTAATTGGAGGAAATATTTTGTGAAATACAAGAAGAAAGGCCCCCATCACTAGCTGTGCCTTACATAATAGAGCTATAGGGGGGCAATCTTAGAAGCATCCAATTATAAACTGTAGGCTTTTCGATTACTAAAGTATAATAATTAGATTATATAGAAATTTCCATAACTGTGGGGCTAAACGGAACAAAATAACTGGTAATTGGTCTCAACCAGAGTAAATAATGTCCTCCTTTATATTTACATTTGGTTTTCCTATAAACTGCCTACTGGGTTGTGTGGAACTCAGAGGCTAGCAAAAAACTGAATCCCCATCCATCAGTATTAATCTCACACTTTGCTGTGGCTCCATCCATTTATCTTTCCGACACAAATTAGAAATTCAAGAGTTTTAACAAATGAGCCTGCAAATGTAAACTTATTAGGCCATATATTTTTACTACACACTGTGCAGTGCCCTCCACAAAGCTGTCCCTTCAGAGAGCATTTTCCTATTTTGTGTTATTGATGGCAGCTAACTAATCACATTTTTAATGTTGTCTTTGGGGAGGGCTGTTTGAGTGAATGTGCAAGCTAAACTACCCAGAATAAATCTACCTTATTAAATGCTTGAAATTATGTGTCTTTTACGATAAAGAAACTCCCGAGCATTGTTACATTTGCTAACCTTCTTTTTGCAGGAATCAAAAGACTGGGATTAATTAAAATAATACATCAAAACTGGGGTGTTGTACAGAAAGTGTCTATGTGTGAAGAAAGGCCAAGAAAAATTGGTTAATTGGTCTCTTCATCCCTATTCAGTCCCTTCCATCTAAATAGCTTTAAGTGTTGCTTTCTGAAACAGAACTACAATAACAGGCGCTGGGAGGAGGACTCACTCCTGCCTGTTTGCTAAACAATGGCGGGTCTGCACAACTACCTCCCACCCCCAGAAATTTCTTTCTGGTATATACATGGCTTTCTGACTAACAAAGGACTCCAAAAATATTTGGTCCCTAAATCTGGGTAATCAAAAACATATATGAAGTATAAATATATTGTAACCCCAGCATTGCATTTCATCTAAAACAAAGATGCACTTATTTAAATGCCTCTGGTTAAATTATTTTACAGAAGTATCAAAAGAAAACATTTGGCAGGTGAATGCTTCCCTGAAAAACCAGGTCTGCTTTTCCGTTAGCTATGGTGGTCAATCTAACTGGGGGGGGGGGGTAGTTTCTCTCAGTAGTATGTACAATCATTTCATTATTCTGAGGTAGTTTAATTACTGGCAGGTCCTTTATTAGTGAGTTCCAGGGCTAGTTGGAGCCCACAGTGCATCTGCTTTCTACTTCTTTATAAGTTTTGTGCTCTGAGAAGCTAGTGCAAACATGGCCTTAATTCTAGGCTGTCACATAAATTTCAAGGCCAAGAAATGATGTGTAAGCTTGAGCAGAGGGAATGGGGATTATTTGGGAGCCAGCGCTCTCAAGGGCACAAGTGGTACAGAATTTGAAGTCCCCATCAATACAGGACATAAAGAGATGTAATAGAAGTTCACCTAAAGTGAAAAAAAATATATGCCTGGGAAGTAGGAGGATAAGCAAGAACTCAGTTTTCAGCAAATTATTTTCTAACTACTTGACTGTCCCTCTTGAGATGTATGGCTTTCGTGAAAGTGACATTTAAACACGATAAGCATATGCTCTTCACAGAAATTAAAGTCACAAGCATTTCAAGACCATGTAATAGATGATTTGAGTGTTTCCCCTGCAATCAGAGTTCTCTCTTACTTAGCTTGGAGGAGAAACATAAACTTGATTAGCACTTAACTACAGTGTAATGGCTGATAAATTGTCCTTAATGTTTCAAAACTAGACAACTACGCTAAGCTTGCCTAGAATTTATTTCTTGACTACCCAGACACACTCGTTTTTCTCACTCAGTCACAGGAATCAACAATTTAAGAACGCATTGGCTCTCTTGAAGAATATTTCTAATTTGTCTTGGATTATTTAGTCAGACTACAGATCTAGCTGTTATGTTTAGCAAAGGTGCAATCCAAAGAGGACTGATGGATTTAAAAGAAAGTTACGCATGGCAGAGGTAAAATTCACTAGGAAAACCTTTGCATCCGAATTTGGTTTGAAAAATGCAAGAAAAATATTTATTTAGTCACTCAGCAAATGTTTATTAAGCACCTATTAGGAGCCAGGAGCTGTAAAAGGACAATAGCACTCCTGGAGTTACTGAAGAAGAGGCCTCTGAAAACAAGAGGAAAAACCTGATAGGCAATATTACAGAAACTTAAGCCAATGGTTTTGGAACTTAGATAATCACTAAAGGAATGTTCCCACCCTCAAAATTATACTTGTTACAATTCTGAGAATCTAAATTATACTTGCTTTTGTTGCATTCTCAGAGGGGAAAAATCCATTTGCTATTAATGTTAATGAGATCAATATTCACCTTCTAAACAGCTACATTGTTACCATCATTGTAAAACAGGTGAAACATCATATCACAATTTTTCAAAAGTTGGGAATAAATAGAATTAAATAAACATTCATTTTAAGTAACCCGCACTAAGAGATATTTACTCTTAAAGAGCACCCAGAAATTAATCTTTTATTTAAGCAAATAACCCTTTTGCAATATGAACAATCTCCATATTTTTCTGCGGCGTAAGCCTGGATTTTCATATATTAGGTTTGAATGGCAACTTTCTTAGTGATAGGTCCCTGGACAATGTACTGCATTGTCTTCTTAGGCGATGACACAGCCTGTGCTGGCACTGGATAGAACAAAAGCCATTAAAAGCACTAATCCCTCTTGCCCTCAGGATAAGGTCCAAGCTCCTTAACCTTTCATGGATCTGGTCTCTGCTTAATCCTCCAGCCTCTGGTTGAGTGACATAAGATAGTGGCACTTCTGTCAGCCTTGCTCCTGAGTAACTGCATGGAACAGAGATACTCCCACCCCCACCCCGCCCCCTAGTCAAGTTGGATATATAATGTGAGCTATAATCCAATCATTTTCTTAAGCCCCTAGATTCAGGGGCTGTTTGTTACAGTAGGATAGCCTAGCCCTACCTCAGCTCTTCCTCAGCCATAAAACAGTATGGTCTACTCTGAAGGAAAGTTTTTCACACTTGAGCATTAACGTACCATTTTCACAATTTTTATACACCTGAATAGTCTTTTGATTTCAATCAATTTAAATTCATCTACCTAACACATTTATTTCAAAACAAAAAGGTACATATTTCTATTGGAATCGAAAACATGAACCTCTTCTAGTAAGTAGAAAATAATTGAAAACTGTAACTCATAAAATAATGTAATCATTTATGCACTGCCTTCAAATCTCTAATGTATTACCAGTATAGATATAATGAGGTTTTTAAAATGCCACTATAGGCTCAGTGCCTGTAGCTAAGCTGCTAGGGCACCAGCCACTTACACCAGAGCTCACAGGTTCGAACTCAGCCCAAGCCTGCAAACAGCACTACAACCAAAAAAAAGACAGGCATTATGACAGGCGCCTGTAGTCCCAGCTACTTGGAAGGCTGAGGCAAGAGAATCACTGAAGCCCAAGAGTTTAAGGTTGCTGTGAGCTGTGACACCACAGTACTCTACTGAGGGCAACATAGTGAGACTCACTCTCAAAAAAAAAAAAAAAAGAAATGCTAGTATAGAAAAGAAAAACATGCTCTTTGATGTCCAGCAAAACTCAATTCCAAACCTAGATCTACCACCTACTGTATGATCTCAGGTAAGTTACTGGACCTCTCTGAGCCTCAGATATTTGATCTGTTTTATAAAGTAAAAAAAAAAAAAACTTTATATAAGATTAATTTGAGAATTAAATGAAAAATTGATGCCAAATTTCTGGCACATATTATAAAGTGCACAATTCAATGGTACATTTTTAATGTTCAGAAATATTAGATGTTGTCTTTTTTTTAATTTCAGAATGTTAGGTGTATAGATGTTTTGTATTTGTATACTTTTTTTGTACAGGCTGAGCCAAAGTTATACACCTAAGTGCCCTTGAACCAGATAGTAAGCTCTGTACCCAATAGGTGTAAATTTATCCATCTCCTCCTCCCTTCTGTCCCCAGCCTGATTTTCATTAAGATTTACTTTCATATTTGCACTGAAGTGTTGATAAATTAGTTCCACTTTGGTACTGAGTACATGTGTTTTTTTTCCTCCATTCTTGTGATGTTTCACTTATGAGTATTGTTTCTTGTTCCCTCCAGTTGTCCACAAAGATACTAGACTGACTTTTTTATGGCTGAGTAGTACTCCATTGTATGTATATACCACAGTTTATTAATCCATTCATGTATTGGTGGATACTTGGGTTGTTTCCACATTGTAGCAACTATGAATTGTGTTTCTATAAACATTCAAGTGCAAGTGTACTTTTTATAAAATGACCTTTTTTCCATCGGGTAAACACGCAGCAGTAAGATTGCTGGGTCAAATGGTAGGTCTAACTTCAATTCTCTGAGGTATCTCCATACAATTTCTATAGACGTTGCACTGGTTTGCAGTCCCACCAGCAGTGTTTAAGAGTTCCTTTCTCTCCTCATCCACACCAGCATCTGTTGTTTTTGGACTTTTTAATATGACTTTTTAATAGGAGTTAGATGATATTTCATTGTGATCTTGATTTGCATTTCCCTAATGATTGGAGATGGTGAGCATTTTTTTCATGAGTTTGTTGACCATTAGTATACATGTCTTCATTTGAAAAGTTTCTGTTCATGTCTTTTGCCCACTTTTTAATGGTTTTGTTTGGTTGTTTCTTCCTGATTGTTTGAGGTCTTTGTAGATTCTGGTTATCGGTTCTTTAGGAGATGTATAAATGTAAATTTTTTTTTTTTAATTCTGTAGTTTGTCTATTTTCTCTTTTGATTATGTCCTTGAATGAACAAAAGCTTGTTGATCAGATCAGGTTCCATTTATTTGTTTTTGTTGTTCCTGAGATGACATTTGAGGTCTTCTTTATGAATTCTTTGCCTAGGCCAATATATAGAAGGGTTTCTCCAATATTTTCTTCTAAGATTCTTATGGTTTTCTGCCTTAGGTTTAAGTCTTTTATCCATAATGAGTTAAGCTTTGTGAGTGATGATAGATGCACATCCTGTTTCAGTTTATCTGATTTACCTGTGGCTATGCAGTTCTCCCAGCACCATTTTTAAACAGGGATTCTTCTCCCCAGTGTATGTTTTTATCTGTTTTATCAAATGTAAGTTAGGAATATGAGGTTCTTTGAGTTCTATGTTCTGATCCTCTGTTTTTGTGCCAGCACCATGCTGTTTTGGTTATCATAGCCTTGTAGTATAGCTTGAAGTCTGATAAAGTGATGTCTCCTACTTTGTTATTTTTATGCAGTAGACTTTGGCCAAGGCAAGAGAGTGGATGTGTTATGTGTTGGTCATGAGTCCATCTCCCAGCTGCTCTTCCCTGCCACTGCTAGGAATTAGGACACGCGTGTTGCTAAGACTCAGGCTGGTTAGAGTGAAAAACACCCTGGAGAGTGGTCACTGCTCTGGAGTGTTGCTTGTCCTTTGGTCCCACAGGGTGCCTGGGACAGTGAGAGGGAAAAACTTATTTTGGAGTATGTTTTTCAAATCACAGCAAAATCTAGTTTAATCTGGCCAGTAAAATGACTGAATTGAACAAATAACGTATTTTTAAAAGGAAGTTGTAAGATACCTAATGCTCTCTCTTTAGTTGTTTGAGCTATTTATAGTGATTTAAAGTATGAGTTCTTATGCTTAGATTGCAAACTTTTATAATTACAATAAGCAGGCATAAATGGGATAGTAATTACAGCTAAAAGTTATTAAGCTCTTGCTGGGTGTCAGGACCTGTACTAAACTCATCAAGCTCACTTACCCGGCAAAAGGTGGAGGAGAAGCAAACATGGAAGAAGAGTGGGAATACCAGCACGCTTGTAAAGGATCATATTAATCACTCATCCAGTGCCTGGGACTGGGCAGTTATAATTTCTCAAAGTTCCTAACAAACAGCTACCACTGCATTACAAATTCCATAGAACACTTAACAAAATTCCATAGCTGGTGTTAAAAGTTAAGAAAAAAGAATCCTACTAAAACATTGTTAATTCACACACAGTTTTGGGAATTTATGATGGCTTCTTTTCCCTCTCTAAACTCCCATCTTACACGGTTCCCAGAGCAGCAAAAAAAAAAAAAAAAAAAAAAAAAAAAAAAAAAAAAGGCCAAATTGTTTGTTTTTAAAAAATTTGGAATTTTAAATTTAAAAAAAAAAAAAAAAAGCAAGGGTAAATTTTAAAATTATTAAATGTAAAATAAAAATTTCTA
>CAUYPK010024284.1:0-17734 GCA_963574355.1 Loris lydekkerianus
ATAACCCAACTATACCACAAGACTATGGGGAAAGGACCAAGGAAGGGGAAGGGAGGGGGGAGGTTTGGGTGGAGGGAGGGTGATGGGTTGGGCCACATCTATGGTGCATATTTTTATCTATAATAAAAAAAAATAAAAAAGTAAATAAATAAATAAATAAATAAAAAATAAATAATTTCCAACAAAAAATGCCAGTTATTCAAAACACGAGAGGATAAAATGCTGAAAATGTTTTCTTTTAGTCATTAATCTGCACAGTAAAACACTAAAACCATTTTTTTAAAGAAGGGGCTGTCTCACTTCATATTTTTTATTTTTTTTTCCAGTATGAGAACAAGGTGAGATGTAGGACATACTTCAGTTTGCTGAACAAGTAAGTGATTAAGCAGACAACACTGTTGCATAATACCAACAGTGGTGAAAGGTACCAGTATAACTACATCAAACTGCATGACAATCGGAAGAGAACTGCTTTAAGTTGTATCAAGGCTTTGAGGAGATGTGCAAATAAGTAAGTGAAGGTTTTGAGATGAGTTCCAGGGTGGTGCTTATTCACACAAATGATTGACTGGAGGGTTTTGGGAGAGCTCAGCAATAAGACAGAAATAATGCCAGGGCAAACTACCAAGAATGACAAAAGGTCATTTTCTCTCTCTCTCTCTCTCTCTCTTTTTTTTTTTTTTTTTGAGACAGAATCTCAGTTTGTGGCCCTTGGTAGAGTGCTGTGGCATCACAGCTCACAGCAACCCAAACTCTTGGGCTTGAGTGATTCTCTTGCCTCAGCCTCCCAAGTAGCTGGGAATATAGGAGCCCGCCGCAATGCCTGGCTATTTTTTATTGCAGTTGTCATTGTTTAGCTGATCTGAGCCAGGTTCGAAACCACCAGCCTCCGTGTGGCTGGCACAGTAACCACTGTGCTAAGAGTGCTGAGCCATCAGCTTCTCTGGTTTTCATGGCATCCCTCCTTTGTTGAAATACAAAGGCGGAGTGGAATGAGAAGGATGGTATGAGATTAGAAAAATTCGGGAACACAGTCCGACAATGAGTAAAATCAAACTAGGATTGTGTGTCTAACGGTGTTTCACTAATGAGTAAATGAATACCAACCAAATGTATCATTTTTTACAACGAGTTGGGGTATGGGAAATAGCTTATTAAACTCATGACGGTTTTTCCTTACCTTCCCCCAGGCCTTAAGCAAATGTCTGACTTTTCTACAGCACTGGAGTGCTGGAAGCAGCTCAGAGATCACCCTGCTGAGCCATTTTATTTTATAGATGAGACACATGAGGCTACAGGGTTAAGGAATGACAAGAAAAAGGTATTCTGATTCCTAATTCCAAACATCACGTGGCTTGTATTAAGTCGACCATCACCATCTGTTCCTCGATGACACTACAAAAAAGAATTCCAAGCAGCACCCATGGTTGATTTGCTGCTCAGCTGACAAGTCTACTTTCTGTATCTCAAGAAACTACCAGTAAAAGTATCCTACGTTTTGAAAGTGTCTATTGCACTATTTGACATGTTATTTAATATGCTAAAATAATTATCTCAGGTGAACACCTACTTACTCATCATCTCAGATACTCTATACAAATCTCTCTATAGGAAAATTCTATAATATAATCACCAGAGAGATAGCTCCAGGTTTGCAGAGCCTCACTTATGGTTACAGCCATGTTTATAAATAAATCTGCATGTTCAACCTAAAAGCAACTTTCGACTGCTTGTGTGTTTACCTCTTTAGATTCTCAGAGATATCTAGGGATTTATTTTTGGAAGAACATTTGCATTTGAAATGCTTTATGTTGGAGATCTGCAAGACACCAAGACACAGTTAGTAACCAGAAAACCAGAAGCACTTACAAAACAGCACGGTGAACAGTAACACAGGGGCCCTGGGTGGTTGGCTTGCTGGGGTGCCTTCTGCCATTGTCTTAAAATACCGCATTTTTATTAAGACATTTATACTCTATGCTTAATAGATCTGACATGTATCCTTGCAATATGCACCATAGGTGTGATCCCACCATTCACCCTCCCTCCATTGGACCTCCTCCCCCCCCTTCATTCTGTGTCATAGTTGTGATCTATGCTTCATATGAAAGTGTGAGTGATTGTAAATTGGTTTCATAATAGTACTGAGTACACTGGATACTTTTTCCTCCCTTCTTTAGATACTGAGGTGATGGATATATTAACCAGCATGATGTAAGCATTCCAAATTGTATATGAAATCAGCACATTGTACCCCATAAATGCATTAATGTATATATGATCTACCTCCTTATGATTAAATTTAAAAAAAAAAAGAAATGCAAAGAAAAAAATACTGCTTTTTTTTTTTTTTTTTTTTTTTTCCAGGTTTTGGCCCGGGCGGGGTTTTAAACTGCCACCGCCGGCATATGGGGGCAGTGCCCTATTTCTTGGGGCCACAGGTGCCACCCAAAAATAGTGCATTTTCATTTTATTTTATTTTATTTTATTTTATTTTATTTTATTTTATTTTATTTTATTTTATTTTATTTTATTTTAATACTGCATTTTAAAAACCAGCTTGCTAATGTCCCAGATTAAAGACTGGACATGGCAATTAAATGCAATGTATCCTGTATATTACCAGGAAAACTGGCAAAATTCAAAGATGAATTATAGATTAAACAACAAGATTTTATCAACTTTAAATTCCCAACATGGTAGTTTATCTGAGGTTATGTAAGAAAATACTCTGAAACTTAGGAAATACCAAATTATGTAAAAGTAAAGTGGTAATGTATGTACAACTTATTGTGATTGTTCAAGGGGGAAAACACGTAATGATAAAAAATCATACGGGAAAAATGTTCAAAATATTGACAGTTGGTGACTCTTTTAAACATATACTGGAGTTCTTTCCACCATTCTTGCAACTTACTTTATGTGAGATTGTAATTATGTTAAAATAGGGAAAAAGCAGCTTCATGAAATCATTTTATTTTCACCTCTAATCATGATGTCGCAGGCATTCCCTATGTGTTAGTCTTGCTCTGTTTTCCACGTTTGTTGACATGGTACCTCCAATTGCTGTTAACATGCTTTTAAACCCAGCTGCAAAATGGGGTATAAGTAATGTCAGAAGTATAATAAAAAAGATCGAAAGTAAGCAGTGGCAGAAACGTACACTTTTCAGCTTATAAATGAATGTGAAAAAGCAGAGAATGCAGACGGAGTTTTTGAGCAGACATGAGCATACTATGTTTTTCATCACATAAAAATTCTTTGTATTTTCCCCAACATATAACCAAAAAAGTGACGTACAGGCATTTTGCTGTCAAAAAGATATCAGCGTTAACAGTGAGTAACATAGACAGATAGCAACAAAAATGAATGAAGTTTCTTAAATGCACTATCTGAACGTGAGGCTGGTTTGGAGCTGGATTTTAATATACTTAGCCCAGTTATCGTCACTTTTGCAGTAACCATGATGACAACTGACAGTATAATTATCTTTCAAGGACTGGACTGGTCTAAGAAATATCCTTCTATTGATATTAAACTGGTGACATGAGAAACCATCTGGAAAAAATCTGGGCATGAGGAAGTTTAGGGGATCTAATCCAAGCTGGATTTTGGCTGATTTACTTCAGTTCACTCAAATCTCATTTAATAACATGAAATAACACACACAGAAAAAGGAAAGAAAGCACAATCCTTTGTTCCAGGGCTGATTAAATGGAAACATATGCATGGAAAACAGTTTAAGAATCTGCTCATCCTCACCCTGCTTTCATTGATTATTTTGTTTCCTCTGCTAGTCAGACCAACAATGTGCTACCTTCCTGTCTTTCAAACTGCTTCTTAAAAGGTTTTTATAGGCATGTATTTGCAGCAAAGCATGAGAAGTATGCAATGAAATCCATTATTTTATTACTTTGATCAATCCATTCCACACTGTTCAGTTTGTCCTACTAAAAAAAGTGTATTTTTCTTTTCAGCTTAAAAACAGAGACCATCTCAACTGAACACTAAAGTGAAATTTACTCTTTCATAGTTTTAATGCCAAAATAATTTAGAGTCTAACTTTTGAGATGGTTTCTCCATATTCTTTCTGATTATGCTTAATGTTTGCAAAGTGCACATGAAATCTGGATGTAAGCTTTCTGAGGTCACAAAGGTGGGGCATCGCACGTATCCCCAGTGTGACCCTACTGAACTAGCCATTAACAGAGCAGACCTGTTGTAAAGTACAGAAGAAAAGGGGTGTCTTCTGGCTCCCAAGGCTTGGAAATCTTTGAGAAGAAAGAGAATGAGGTGGGAGGGTGGGCTGTGTTGTAAGCTAACCTACTATCTCTGAGCCTTCTCCATTTTCTCCAGCTGACATTGATCCCAAGGCATGAGAATCACATCTTCCTGAATTTTTGTTACCACTCAGTCCCCAAGTGATACTATTTTTAAGGGCATCAACGATTATCCTCAACTATGAATAAGTATTTGTGCATAGCTGTGCAGACACATATTTGGCAAACCGTATTTGCCTGCCAGCCATAACAATAAAAGGAAGTTGCTGATTTTATTTTCTAATTTCTTACACCTCCATGACAGTACATTCTGCTCAAACTGTGCATTTCCACCCAAACATAACATGTGCTACGGTATGCTCCCAACTCATTCTCTGTCCCTGGGTCTCACCAACTCCAGCCCAAAGCACCTGCTTCCTTTTAAGGCCCCTTCCCCAAATTCAGCTGACTTATCTTACTTTACTCAACACAATTCAAAGATCTTATTTTTATCTGTGCCATGGAGATAATTTCCATCAGAAAACACAGATATATGGGTATAAAGCCAATTTGACATTAGCTATTTTTTTAGGCAGTGAATCATCACTGCCTGCCTTAAATAATCACCCCCTAATTTAAAGAATTCAGGGAAGTTGCTGATGCTGAAAACATTTAGAAAGAAAAAAAATCACCTTTATGTCCAGAAAGTATGATGATAAATTCCAAGAAGCCTGTAACACACACACGCCCAAAATTACCTTCCAATACTAATCCCCTTTGTATCAGCATATATAATTTCAGAGAAAGAGGTATTTTGGAATCTCTATGCTGGGATGTAGACATGTGGTGGAAAATGGGGCATTTCACACTAATTAACTCTCTATTCACACACGGGTTTCATTTTCCATCAGACTTATATGAAGGCCTCACATCACAAAGGGGCCTGAATCCCATCAGAGACAAAGACGGCTGTCAAAGTTGCTCCAAGACGAAAAGAGCTAGAAGTAAACCAAAAACAGGGGATGGTGGGGCCTGGGGCTGGGGCTGGGGCAGTGGGCAGAGGCACGGTGAGAACAAGCATGGAAACACAAAAGTCAAATGTTAAATTCCTTATAAGTAGTCGTCTGTCTATATTTAAAACATTATCATGACCATCTTGCTTCCAATAGGAAGAGAGAGCCTAGTCCCTTCCAGGGATAAGGCAAGCATGATTTTTATGCTGATTCAGCATAATCTTGATGCACAAAGCAGCAAAGAATTCTCTGCCAGGAAAGCACATGTGTATTTGGTGAGATCTACTAAATAGTCTCTTGTTCAACATGGGGTGTCAAGCAGAGTGAGATCTTGAAACAGCTCAGATAAAACAGCAGTGTGCTCTGTTCTTATTTTAATTCCCTCCATACCCCCCAGGGTTCACATGCTTAGGGAAGAAAAAGAGGCAGCTTTTTCACCAAGGTATAGCTTGTCTAATGATAATTACTGATAAATAAGTTAGTATAAAATAACAGAAGCCAAAGGCACTGTCTAAAATTGCCACCCAAACCTCTTTGCTCTTTCTCATGTCCTCTCTCTCATTCATGCATTCATTTCAAAATTTGTTTTGATTTTTACCAATAGCCTACTAAAGGCAGATGAGATCCCCCAAGTCCTGATGTCGGGTAACACGCTCGGTGTTAAACGTAGTCTAGTTAGTGCTGAGCAGCATAGAGAATCTCTAACAAAGTCAAAGCAAGTAACCACTGCCCTGCCTGGCCAGACTCCACCCAGAATAGGAAACTTAGCTATTAAGTAGGCACAATGACAACTTCATTACAAACTGTCAGCAAAATTCCAGAGCACATCTACTGATACTGGAGAAAAGGTTTGATTTTCTCTCATTTTCCTGGTTCACGTTGCACATGCTGTTGAAAAGTGACAAAGCTAATTACATAATTCACTCATAATGAGAGGAAGCCCAATTTACAGACACTTTGAAGAATAAGGATGTTCAGACAAAGGAGGTGAAAGTGCTGTTAATACACCACAAGTGAGATGATCTCCTCGGCTTCCCCTTACCACACTCGGGATGAACTTCTGATGCTCCCTGACTGCACTTGAAGTGTCACCTCAGAGCCTCGTACAAAACATCTTCTTGGGATCCTTAAAGTGTCTCCTTTTTAGGGGCAAGCAATTTATTTATTTATTTATTATTATTATTATTATTATTTTTTTTTTTTTTTGAGACAGAGTCTCACTATGTCACCTTGGGTAGAATGCCATGGCGTCACAGCTCACAGCAACCTCAAACTCTTGGGCTTAAGTGATTCTCTTGGCTCCCAAGTAGCTGGGACTATAGGCACCCACTACAATGCCCGGCTATTTTTTGTTACATTTGCCATTGTTGTCTAGCTGGCCTGGGGCCGGGCTCAAACTCAGCTTCCGTGTATGTGGCTGGTTCCCTACTCCCTGAGCTATAGGTGCCGAGCCAAGGGGCAAGCAATTTAAATAAGAGTTCATTTACTGGCTCGGGGCCCGTAGCTCAGTGAGTAGGGCACCAGCTACGTACACCAAAGCTGGCGGATTCGAGCCTGGTCCGAGCCAGCTAGACAAGAATAACAACTGCAACCAAAAAATAGCCAGGCGTTGTGGCGGGCGCCTGTCGTCCCAGCTACTTGGGAGGCTGAGGCAAGAGAATCATTTAAGCCCAAGAGTTGGAGATTGCTGTGAGCTGTGATGCCACAGCACTGTACCAAAAGTGACATAGTGAGACTTGTCTAAAAAAATGAAAGATAAAAAAGAGTTCATTTATGGCCATCTGAGTACAAGCTGATTTTGATCTAGTTTACTCCAGTCCAGTCCCCTCTGTTTTAGACATAAACCAAACTCTAAGCATGAAAAAAAATATTGACATGCCCAGAAAAACTATAATCAGTCTTGATTTATTTCCAGGTCATTTTTAATGATAAAAAGAAAAGAAAGAAAAAAAATGCATGTAGTAGTACCATTATGTCTTTTCTTTTGAATATTTTATCATCCTTATCATATACTCTTATCTAAAAGAAAATATATTTATTAACTAAACCTTATTGAACATATTAGAATCTGTAAATTAATTCTGTTCTTATTTTACAGATAAGTGACCTCAGCATCAGGGAGATTAAATAACTCACCCACGTTTCCCCTGGCAGTGAGCAGGTAAAGCTGGGAGTCGTACCTGGTTCTCCCAATTTTACTGCCACATGACATCTCTCACGTTCACACTTCTTCAGCCAGTTGCAGACTAGGGGTCTGGGCATACATTTTTTATGCCACCATAAAAAATGGTGGGCGAAATAGTTGTCTTTCTAAATTAGAAGAGACCTCAATACCTAATTACTTTGTCAGCCAAAATCTTGAGATATGAGGCAGAAAGTGATTGAATTATATTTGTGATGTCCTTAATTTTGACTAGTTAAGTAAAAGATACTGCAGCTTGAGGTTGATAAACCTTTATAGCCCTCTAACCTCCAAACCAGGAGCCAATTGAAAAATATGTGAAAGAGTCAGGGATTAAAACATCAGCCTTCTTCGTCTTGGGAAGACTGGATTGTAAAGTGTAGCTTGGATACAAGGTCAGAAGTCTTTCTATTCATTGAGCCCATATTTACGTGTTTGGCCCCACAGGTGCTAAGAACTGGGTTTGCAGGACAAGCAGAGAACGTCATGGAAAATTTCACCTGCCCCACTGTGAGCTCTGTGAGCCCGAGAAGTGCCATCATGCAAGAGAAGTGATGCTTGGGGCTTGAATTTTACTCAACAGGGAAACACAGACCAATGAGTGTCAGGCTCTGGCCTTTCAAGCAACCATTTCTCTTTCAGAGAGAGAAGCAGAAAACAATGGAGAGAATTCAGCTCTTTGTCCCCAAGTCTTCTTTCCAAAGTTACTGGAAGTTCTTATTTTATGGAGTGGCAAGAATGTGGGAAATGGATGAAGAGCTGGATCAAATAAAGACCTGCTTTGATCTTGAGATTTCAACATTTAAACTCAAAAGTAACATTAACCTATTTTACTCCATTAACCTTTTTTGATGTATTCAGTGATCTTATCACAAAAATGGATTTAATCATGACTGTTATTTATTTAATACTTTTATTCATTACTGCTGCCCAATAGTTATAAGCTCTTATCTCCACCCCCTGTGACAGAGTGAGCCTGAGAATCTTTAGTGCATTATACAAAAGGGAAAATGCATTCCCAGGAGCAAACACACTAAATCGTTTAGTTGGAGCTTAGCAGTAATTCAACAAAAGTTTTAATTTTGATAATCACTTAAATTAGCCTTTTTTTTTATATAAGGAATATATATGTATATGTATGTATCTCAAAGAAATGACACTATAAGTCTTCAGTAACATTTTAGGGTAGGAAAGAATTTCCGACTCAAGGGTTAGAAGTCTCCAGATCGCTGAAGTTTTCTTTCCTAACTGACCCTTCTTAAGCTCAACTAGTGGGACGAAGAGTTAGATCTTGCTGGAGGAATATAAGATTCTGATGAGGCCCTAAAAGATAAGGGGAGAGCCAAAACCCAAAACCTAAAAATACAATTGAGTGGGGCTACCACATGTTCAAAAAAGCAAAAATAAGTCCCTTCTTCAAGCCGTGTATGAGGAGAAACTCAGCACCTCTGGGAGGTGTTTTAGAACCTGTTCCCCATAGGTCAGTGCAGAAGGGACGGCACTGGGGCGGTGGGGGCTGCAGGTTACAAGTTAGGTAGCTGAGGCTAAATTAATGTTATACAAGTTTTGGCAAACATGTCGAAAATATTTTGTAGATATTTTCTACATGAATGTTTTTCTACAATGAATGTTTTGTTCACAAAGTTACATTTGGCTACAATTTCCCATTTTCCCTGTGCAGGGTGTTGATCTCAGGGCTGACCCTTGGGACACCCTGTACAGAGACACATACTGAATGATGACTGTATGAGCTCTGCCCAGATCAAAGTGCTTTCTGAGTGGTTCCCGGCATGAGGTGGAAGATGACGGCTCCTACATGGCATGGCTGGAGGTGAATAAAGGAGCTAAATGGGTGTGGTTGCCTGACTGTGGCAGTACGCTGGAACTCGGTAAGACAAAATCCAAACAAATAGCTCAGCCAACAGGGGATACTCAACAGCTGCACCCAATTAAGCCCAATTCCCTCTTCCATGCTCTCTGAGTTCCATCATGAGCTTAGATAGATACAATCTGAGACCACTTCAGTGCCGCTCTCTATTATAAACATGTTTGGCCAATACCTTGGGCTAAATTTTCTACTGGCCGCTTGGACCCTAGAATGGGTCTGGCGTGGCCACTAGGTTCTCAGACCATCACAGATTTTTAAAGCTCTACTTTGGAGATGACCCAAGGGCCAATGGCAAACTTCCTAAGTTTATGTGGTGGGGGAAAATCAAAATATCACATTTAGGTTACATCTCTTGAGTTTGTATGTTTGCTGTTTATTTTTGTTTTCTTAAACCACATGGAATGCCCCTTTTATTTATTTATTTTATTTTTTCTTTTTGCTTTCTGCATCTGAAGAGTATTTTCCTCCACGTGATATCTTAGTAAGAGAACCAGAAGCTGTTAGACTACTACCTAATCTAAGAGGCAAGAGAAAGAAGTCTGTGTCCTAACCTATATTTTGCTTTCCTAACCTGCATTTTACATCACTGGGCCAAAATTTTGCTAAACAGAATTGTAACTAAGGAAAACAGATTTAATCTCAAAAATTGCCCTACTTAAAATAGAATGGGCTGCTGAGAGTGATTTTTTCAATAAAGAAATGTTGAGAAGTAAATTATATTTCAGTGATAAATCAGCAACTATTATTTACATGTGAATTTTGTGCTGTTGGAGTTCCACTTTAATTATGTTTGTGTGACTGGTCCATCCACGCCTGTTATGACTGGAGCTCACCCTGACTGCAATATCAAGCTTGAATGCCAAGGTGATACATGTGTTAGGGGAAATTGCAATTTATGGGAAAAGTCACAATCAGTAAATAAAGTTAGAAACTGCCTCTGAGGACAAGAGTTCTTGCCTTTATCCTAACACAGTCTCACAGTGAGGTCTGGATTCAGGTTCACTAGCTGAAGCAAATCACTACCAATTAAGAGAAAGAGAAGTCAAAACAAAGTGAGGGCCCTTGACCGTGATGAACCCCACAAGCTTATACCTACATTTATTAATAAGAAGCCTGTAATACCATGAAAAACAGAAAAAAGACAGTGAATCTTTTTGATACTATCTCCCAAATGCTCTTATGTTCTAAAAAAAAAAAATGAATAAACATAAAGTTGGTATGAAAAACATAACAAGATATAATAAGTAAAATTCAAATAGGTCTTTTCCAATGTTTTTATCATGGAAGAACTCCATTTGCTACAAATAATGGATGCCATTAAACTGAATATATTTTAGAAAGAAGTAGATGGCTAGTTACCAACAACTGGGCACCATGAAAACTCAGTTATTTTATCTCTGAGTAAATAGCTTCAGTTTAAGGAAAGGTTTTGGGAAAAAATAAACCAGATGTCTTAGTATAAATCAAGAGATCCATGATTCTTTAAGTAAACACAGTGCCCCAAATCCATCATTTATATTGGTGTAACCAGCATTCCGGAAACGCATATCGTAAATGAACGAGCCTCTTGCACAACCCTGTACTCTGAGAAGCCAGAAGGTTTAATCCCCAAATAGATTAAACTAGACAGATGGGTAAAACTGTTTACAATGTTCCCAGAATGGCTGTTTCTGTGACATGCCTCAAAGAGGACACAGATGCGTATGACCCATTTTAATTTTCCTTTTCTAAGCCTCTCTGCTTTGCTGAGCCAAGCACAGTTCAGAAGCAGGTCTGAGTGAGTTCTCCAGTCTCATTTATGCCCAAAGACCAGGGGGATAAATCCTGAGTAAACTACCCCAAACCAAAAAACATGTTCTTAATTATGCCATGGTGTAAATTTCCCACACTTTTAATTTTGGCTAATTTACAGTGATTTCTAATGCCAAATTTCCTTGACAAGTGAGATAAGCTCAGAGTATAAATTTGAAAATTGATTGTCCCAACTGCCAACACCTTACCTTTCACCTGGACTTTCAGTCATCTGTTTTGGACAAGCAAAGGGCAGAACCCAGTCATCACTTCCCATTACCAGCAGTTATAGTATGTACATTTTTATTTTCCTGGAAAATGCTAGATCGTGCTGGAAGTGTGACTTAAAAAGTGTATTAACTGTATTGATGAAACCATAAACTTGCTGCAAGAAGAAGGAATTCAAATGAAAATGTCTAGTTCAAATAACAGTTGACAAGCAGGACAATTTTCACATCCCATTTATGACTCTCCACCTCTCTATGTAGAGGAGGGGAAAGGAATGGTGGAATAAGTCATGATTCGGACTTGGAAGTAGGTATCAGACAGTAGGAGAGATTTTTCTCCAACAGGGCTGCAGTTGGTTCTCTGAGTCTGGGTTTCCAGCTTCTGCTCCGGCCATCCCTCACTTCTGCCTGGCACCCTCACATGGTCCTGGCACACATTGCCCTTGTCAGCCATTGTCACTACTTCCTGGCACACCCACATGGTTCCTCCACACACTCCCTTCATCCCCCATTGGTGTATGCCCAGACCCCTCTACATTCTGTCTTCAGAGATTTGCTGTACCCCAATATATAAAACCAAAAACAACTTAATTCCACTGACACAAATATAGCATCTGCATTTTAGTGGCAAAGCTACAAGCACCAAGGGTTTCTCTCTCTTAAAGATTGGTATAGTTTGAAATGAATAAAAGGTAAGGAGATTATGAATGTAGTACATGGTTCACAAGATTATTATGCATGTAGTTGTTTATTTTCTCAAAGGCTAAACAGCCAAAGTCATTTCCCCCAAATAAAGGTCTTTCAGGACATTTTTATTCAGCACCCAGAATTTAAATTCATGCCTTCTTTAAGTGGCCCAGCTTGCTATTTAAGCTCTGACATTCATATCCTTCCTCACATTTCCAAAACAAGCAATTTCAAAGTAATAAATTTGTACCTAAAAGGCCATAATATATTTCATTAAACTGTTCCAACAACAAAAACCCATTTTCTATTATAAGCATACAAGTAATGTAATCATGCTTTGTTTCAAAGAAAGTTAATATTGTGTAGTTTGATGTTTTGCCAGATGGGACTACCATGTTTTATAGGTTCTAGTATTAAAAGCATGACACTTATTTGATAGAAAAATTAACATATTATGCCAAGTTTTTATCTGGCTTGAGGTATAATACATTTGGATTTACGAGGCCATAAATTACTTAACTATAGTGACATATTTTTTTTTCTTTTTTTTAAATTATTTTTTATTAAATCATAACTTTGTGCATTAATGCATTTATGGGGTTCAGGGTACTACTTCGATATACATTGTGAAATCCTTACATTGAACTAAGTAACACATCCATCACAATTATACTCATTTCTTAATAGTTTTGAAATGGGGCGGCACCTGTGGTTCAGTGGGTAGGGCACTGGCCCCCATATATCGAGGGTGGCAGGTTTAAACCTGGCCCTGGCCAAATTGCAAGAACAAAAATAAAAAAAATAGCCTGGCGTTGTGGTGGGTGCCTGTGGTCCCAGCTACTTGGGAGGCTGAGGCAAGAGAATCACCTAAGCCCAGGAGTTGGAGATTGCTGTGAGCTGTGTGACACCACGGCACTCTACTGAGGGCGATAAAGTGAGACTCTGTTTCTACAAAAAAAAAAGTTGTGAAATGTACCATTGCATCATGCACAATAGGTGAGGTTCCCCCAAATACCCTCCCTCCTCCCATATTAGTGACATATTTTGGATTTGTCCTTTTAACAAAGAATCCTTGTAAAGAGTACCTGGGAATGTAATACAGAACACTTTTGGCAAAACTTCCTTCCTTTTTCTAGGACCATCCTGGAGCGATTCCTCTCTCTTCCCCTTCACCCTTAAATGTACCCTTCCTACTATAGGCCCATTACTGGGGGTGTTATTAGCACTGTCTCTCTCTGCCCTACTTTTCATACTCAACAAGTACCAGCCTTACCCATTTTAGCTCCTAAGTCTCTTTTCCGTCAGTCGCATCTCCACATCCCATTGCAACCTCACATTTGGGCCCCGCTCTCTCTCGTGTGAATTATAGCACAGTCTTCTAAATGATCTCTGTTTTGCTGCCTTCAACCCATTCTTCACGGTGTTTGCAGAATGAGCACGTGATCCCGCTAAGCTGGTTCTCTCCTTGGAATGCCCCAAACTTCTTACTGTCTCCTCTTACTCTCAGGATAAAGTCCTCAGTCCTAAACAGTCTCCCAGGCCCCACGAGTCCTGACCCTGGCCCATACCTCTCTCCTTCAGCTGCTTTCTTCTGGTCCTGTTGATCCTTTTTGCAGCTCCTCGAATATAAACCCCTTCTTGAACGCACCTCTTTTGCTCTACAAATACTTCTGAGAACATACCCATTGGGTGCCAGGTTTTTTGCTAAAGGTTGAGCACTGGAGTGAACAAAGACAGTCTCTGTGAGCTCATGTACTCCCACAGTGATGGGACTCCCTCTCCCACAGCACGCCCCAACCTATATTATAACTGACAGTCGATGTGTCCACATCTAATCTGCACAGCATCGGAGTTATATGATAGAGGGGGGCGGGCTATTTTTCTTTTGTTCATTCTTCTGTTCTTGGCCCCCAGCAGAAAGCTTGGTCCATAGCAGTCGTTCCAGAGTTATTTGTTGAATAAATTAACCGTGTTATTAATATTTACAACATAAATTTACCAATTGCTTTTTAAAGGAAGTATAATGTGGTTAGATCAAAAAAGGGATACTTTCTTATGCAATTCCTCCCAGTAGAGTCCTTTCTCTGGAACTCTTTGGTTTTTCTAACTGTCTTAATCTGAGTTCTCCCCAAAGCACACCCTGGGGCTAAGAGTTGGGTGCAGCAGGCTGATTTGGGACGTGAGTGCAGAAAGAACATGGGAGGTAGAAAGGGATGAAATAGAAAAGGGATAAGTCCATTAAGTGGAGTTGTAATGAATGGGTTACAAACATAAGCAACTTATGCACAGATTTTTTTTTTCTGAGGAATCTTACAGGATTCGTCAAAGTGTCCCAGTGAGAGACTGAGATAGCAGATTAGTTTTTCACTGAATTTTTGTCTTTTACTGGTTAAGGGATACCTCTGGAGGCTTCAATTCTTATCACTTCTAAGCTATTCTTCATTCAGGCTGAGAGAAACTATTAGGTCCTGGAGAAGTCCCCCAGAAAGAAGCAAGGAGATGGAGGTATTTGGGATGGGAAGCTGGGATTTGGGAACTTTCTGCAGATAAACTTAAATAGGGAAAATGAGCAGACAGCCCCAGTGTCTGCTACAGCACAATTTGACACACATTAAAAAATAAACACCTAAAATCCGGAGCACCTACTGCTTGTGTTTCTAGTGTTCACTTAACAGCAGATTGGAGCACCACTGAATAATGAGAGATTTCCAAGCACATCTGCAGTTTGTGCTCTCAAAGAGCCATAGTTAGGAAAAAAGTCCTTCAGATATTTCAGAGTAGTCTAGAAAACTGATAAAATATACAGAAAGCTACTACACAAGCATACAAACTGTCAATAAAACCATCCGAGGATTACTTAAAAGGCCTAATAGTTTTAGAAAAGGAGTGATAATTTCTTCAACTGTCTTCCAAGAAAAAGAAAAAGTTCTAGAAAATTATGAGGAGGAAGGAAAATACATATTCCTAACTTCATAAAGCTAGCTAAACTTCCCTGGGTCTAATGAATTCATAAAGCATAACTTTTCATAAAATACAAGAAAATTTATAATGTTCTTAAAAAATTGTATGTTCATGTAAAATATTGAGTTTTCTCTTTGTAAGAATTGAATAAATGCTTATCTCATTATCATAAGTAAAAATAATATGGTCACACCGGAAATATTCTTATACATGAAATGACACAATATAAATAGAGATTGGGGGCATTTGTCTATGAAACTCAAGAATAAAGACGCCAAAAGACACAAGACATCACGTTTTAAGTTTTCCTCTCTTTCTGAAAGGCCACTAAAGCTGTGGCAAAACAATAATAACTATAAATAAATAAAAGCTCACAAGGACAAAGAGAATGAGAAATGAGGTGACAGAGCACAAATACATTTTCTTTTCATATGAAATGAGAAGTAACAGAGTAAAAGACAAAAACTGAAACACAAGAGCCTGCAGAGAATGCAACGAGTAAGAATCCAGCGGATGTCGCCAGGGAACTCTGAGCAGATTCTCAAATAAAAATGGCCAGCACCCCTGAGCAAAGGGACAAGGCTGGAGGCTGAAACAGGAGGACTGGCCGGCCAAACGACTGGAACTGGAGTGGCCGACCCTCTGCACGCCGCCCTGGCCTCACGTTCCCTAGCACTTCCCAGCACCCACGTCCTCCCTGGCAGGGAACAGGACTAGAAGCACATCTGTTCCTAACTGCCAGTATAATAACTGATTTCAGTGACCCTCACCAGAACCTTCAAAGACCACATGATGGAAACATGTTGGGAACTGAATATTTATGCAGTGTAAAAGTGTCACTTCTTGATGACTTATAAATTAAAAAAATGAAAAAGCTATCGAATGGCAAAGTGAATACAATGAAAATATGTGGAGGATACCACCTTGGTCCTGCAGTCAAACTTTACATCACAAATCATGGGACTAACCGATGACAAGTCCCTCCGGATACGATGCACTGGGAAGGAATAATATCACCTATAAATATTCTTACTAAAAATTTATGACCTGAATTTAATCACAAAGAAATAATGAGAGAACTTTAAATTGTGAAACATGCTAAAAATAATGGAGTCTTGACTCTTTAAAAATGCCAGTTTTGCCAAACACGTTTTAAAAAGATGGGGCAACTATGATAAATTATAGGATGGTCATGAGATCTGACAGGTGAATGTGATACATTGGGTACTGTATTAACAAAATAAGAAAACATCATTGTGGCCACTGGAGAAAGCTGAATAGGGGCTGCATGTAGGCTACATTATTGTATTAACATCAAATTTTTTTAATCTAATAATGTTCCTATGCTTATATAAGAAATTTTTCTTTTTCTTCAGAAATATGCGTTGCATTTATGAATGAAGTTGCACTATCTCCAACTTAATGCTTAATGTTGAGATAGTTCTGAAAAAAACAAAACAAAGCAGAACAAACAAAAAACTAAAACAGTATTGATATGTGCATAGGCAGCAGGTACATGGACAAATCCTGGTTTGAGTTCACTTATTCCCGGTTCCTCGATGGTGACAAGACCGTCTCACATATGATGAATGAATGATGTGAGTACAGCAAGATGCAAGGGGAAGATGCTTGGATTAAATGACGTACCTGGGACTGGTGAAGACACAAGCAAAGTGGGCTCCTTTAAGAGCATGTGAAAGCTCCTGGATCCTCCCTGGATGGGAAACTTAAGGATCAAATAGAATCTGAGTCCACAATGACTTACACGTTACCCAAGCACTCAGGGAATACCCAGTGATGTCTCCAGTCTTTAAGAGATGATGTGCTGGTGGTGTACAATGCAACATGACAACCTAACCCAGGAGTAAATAGATCAATGTGGATGACCTAAACTTCTTCTATTTTTTTTTTTTTTATCTGCCTCCAAACTCAGTCAACTAAGATATTTTTTCCATATCTGTGTAAAATAGATTAGCCTTTGAGTAAAAGATACTGACAAGTAGCTGTACTCTAAAGCTCCTTCTCTGCCTCCTCCTCTATCCAGCAGCAAAGCTTACAAAACAAACTATGGTTTAAAATAGAAAGGTGAAAACTAGGAAAATAATTAGCTCATCACTAAAAAACAAAATGGTGGCCTTTCCTTTGAAATCCTCACTAACTTACTAGTCCGATACTGGTTTTATTTCTGTTATCCTTCCTGTCTAACATATAAACCCCAACTCAGCGGTTAGGACTCCTATTGTACAAGCTCACGATTGAAGGGGTCATGAATTCAGGATGCAGCTGTTACCTGAAGAGCTTGGTTGGGCAGTTCTTGCCTGAGTTTTTCTTTTTTTCTTTTTTTCTTTTTCTTTTTTTCTTTTTTTCTTTTTTAATTTTTTTATTAAATCATAGCTGTGTACATTGATATGATCATGGGGCATCATATACTAGCTTCATAAACCATTTGACACATTTTCATCCCAATACTCAACATAGCCTTCCTGGCATTTTCCCAGTCACCGTGGCATGACATTTACATTTCACATTTGCTGAGTTTCACCCTTACCCTTGTGAGATGCCCCGTAGGTGTAATTCCACCAATACCCCTCCCTCAACTCCCCTCCCCCCTCCCTCTTCTCCCTTTCCCCCTTTCCCCTATTCTTAGGTTGTAACTGGGTTATAGCTTTCATGTGAAAGCCCTAAATTAGTTTCATAGTAAGGCTGAGTACATTGGGTACTTTTTC
>CAUYPK010024287.1:0-14366 GCA_963574355.1 Loris lydekkerianus
AGCCCAAGAAGAAGGGGAAAGGAGAATAGGAGGGGAGGGGGGATGATGGGGGAAGGGTGGGTAATTTGGGGGACCACACCTACAGTGCATCTTACAAGGGTATATGTGAAACTTACTAAATGTAGAATATAAATGTCTTAACACAATACGAAAATGTCAGGAAGGCTATAATAACCAGTGTGATGAAAATATGTTAAATGGTCTATAAAACCAGTGTATGGTGCCCCATGATCGCATTAATGTACACAGCTATGAGTTAATAATAATAATAATATAAAGAAGTTGTAAGTTGTATTTGTTACAGATATATCCACACTGGCTTATGTGAAAATTACTTAAGTAAAAGATGAAAGAGAGAAAACAAAAGGAGAAAGAAGGAAGAAAGCCAGTGAGTTCAATGGCCCTGTGCATGTAGTACTTCAGCAGTACTGAAGAGGTGCTTGTCCAAGAGGGTCACATAAAGGAGTTCTCTAATCGCTTAAGCCCAAGAATTGGAGGTTGTCGTAAGCTGTGACACCACAGTACTCTACCGAGGGCAACATAGTGAAACTCTGTCTCAAAAAAAAAGGAGTAGTTCTCTAACTTATATATTAGGATCACCTATGAAGCTTCCTGAACTATGCAGCTGTCTGGGCTCTGCCACATATGTACTAAATCAGAATTCATCAGGCCCCAAAGATATGTATTTTTAATAAAATTGGCATAAACAACTTTGGAGAAAAAGTAGAAGTGATCTAGGTTAAAGGAAGGAAAGGGCTTTCTAATCTGAAAACAGCATGGTAGGGGGGGACAAGAGAACTTAGCCTGTCAAGAAATAGAGGCATGGTTTGGAATAGCTAGGACATGGGGAGGCAGGAACAGGGTGAGAGATGAGATGCTGCAGCAAGTCTGTGCCTTAGTTCTTTTTTTTTTTTTTTTTAAATTTAAATTACATGTTATTTTTCTTTATTTTTTTTTTTTCTTTATTTTTTATTGTTGGGGATTCATTGAGGGTACAATAAAACAGGTTACACTGATTGCAATTTTTAGGTAAAGTCCCTCTTACTGTCGTGTCTTGAGTCCAAAAGGTATGTGTGCCTTAGTTCTTTAGAGGCCTTGAT
The DNA here is from genome assembly GCA_963574355.1 of Loris lydekkerianus. NCBI lineage: Eukaryota > Metazoa > Chordata > Mammalia > Primates > Lorisidae > Loris > Loris lydekkerianus. The sequence goes on from CAUYPK010024287.1 coordinate 1,101, forward strand.
GTCTGGCTGTTTGGGTATTACTCCAAAGATAAGGAGGGTATCACTGAAGGTATACACGCAGGGCAGGAACAGGGTTAGATTTACATTTTAGCTGCAAAGGGAGAGGATGTCCCCACGATTAATGGCTCAAGCTGCAAGTGGTGCAGCCAGCACCAGAGGACTGGGCCACGGATGAGCTCTGTATGCTTCCTGCTCAGCTCTGACACCGCCGCCTGTCCTGGGGGTCAACACCTCCAATAATATGGATACATCGTCCCCTTTACTGTGAAAAATGTCTGTCAGTTCCAACTGCCACTTGCCATCTTCTCTGCATTGAAATCTATATTCCAGTGATCTCTTCTTAGCTTGGGCCCACAGATCCAAATTGCTATATTATATGTCTCTCAGCCACCTCAACCTCATTAAGTGCAAAACAGACATGATTTCTCCCTTATAAATCTGCAGCTGCTTTGCTTTTTCTGTTTTCTGAAATAACAACTGTCAGTGGCTGAGATGTGTGTCATCTTCTCGCCCCCTCTATCTATCCCATCACCCAGCTCCATTGAGTGCAGGCTTCTAATACCACACCCTTACATCCATCCTCCACACAGCCAGAGGGAGCTCGCAAGAACAAGAAATTCTATCAATCATGCACTTGATTAAAACTTCTCTACTCTTAGGATAATGACAAAGTCTTTAACTAGTCTATTGGCATCAGAGGGTCTGGATCCTGCCTGTGTCACCAGCATCAACTCTATTCCTTGGCTTCCTTTACTACAAAGCTTTCTCTGCACCTCTTTCAGGTGATCCTCATTCCTTCCTGCCCCCTGGACTTTTTGTGTCCTACATCCCTCATGTGGGTGATCTTTCATCTCCCCAACCTTTTATCCATTTGCACCCATCAGAGTTGGTTTCCTCAAGGAAGTCTGCCCCTGCCCCTGCCAAAGGGCAGTGCTGGACCCTGGTGTCACAGCATTTACCACAGCTGGAAAGGACGTGCTTGTGCAGCTAGTGTCTATAATGCCTGTTTTGGTGATAAAATGTCACCTGCATAAGAGCAGGGGCTGGTTCTGCCTGATTTGTCTTGTGAGCTCAGGGCAGCACCTTGCACATGAAAGGCATTCATTCAATATTGGTGGAATGAATAACCATTCAGACCTTGACAAGAGCCACAGAGATAGGAACAGAGACCAGGAGATCTAGCTGTGGAGGATGGGGACCCCAAAGTGTTCTGCTTCAAGTATCCCTTTATAATCTTTTGTTAAGTCCTTTCTTTTCTGTACTTTAAGGCAAAGGACAAGTGAAAGGCCTTGAATGGAGGAAGAAAAGGCACCTACCGATTTCCCACGTGACTTCCTCCTCCATTTCTTGTTTGTGCTTTAGATACATGGGCCACACGTGGCCGTCAAAGTACCCTGGGGTATCTGGAGGCTCGTAGACCCTTGTACTATCAAAACATGTGGGAAACTTATTTTGACAGAAACACATAATTGATAAAGTAAAATAATAATAGTCAGCATAATGGGGAAATCACTCAGAGATTAAGTCTAAATGGTTAAGACGGTTCGTTCCCTGATCCTAAAATTAACTTTATCATTTAACATCACTCATAATTATCTTTTTCTTTTCTAGTGTTTATAAGGGAATTAAGAGATAAACAGTATAAATAATTATAGAGATACTTGTCTGTTGGATTAAGCTTTAAAATAATTGATGATCTCTGTAGCTGCAGCCAGAATACAGGGCCACTAACTCAAAATCATAACCAACATAGGATGGTTTAAGGGAAATGAGCCAAACAGCTTGATATAAGGCCCTTTTCTTAGAAAGGAAATTTGCTAATGGCAGAGAACCACTTACGGAAAGAGGTTTTGCTCCTTGTATAAAGGAGTTAAGTCTTTCCTTATTTGAAAAGTGACCTATATATATTGCCCAATCATGTGCTTTCCTCATTTTCCCTAAATTCTGTCTTTTAAATTCCCATTGACAGAGGTAATTTTAAGACTTACCTCCTCCGCCTCTTACATTCCTCATATGGAATGGTCAGAAAATAGCTTCTGTTCCACAGAGTGTCAAGGGGCCTACGGTGACAGCATATTCAGTTCACAAGGTATTTTTCCCGTTCATGTACAGTAAATATAAAAGATGCTTACTTATAATTAAAGAGAAGAAAACCTTCGATTATTAAAATGGGGGTTTCCTCAGTTGGTAGCAGAGAGTGCCCTGCATTTTCCCTCCAGCAGGAAATGGCTGACATCATCTCTTCCATGTTAAGCGCTTCAAGCACTTCAAACACACACAGAAATATGAAGTTAATACAACAAAAATTTTATGATGCGACCTTCTGTGATAAGCGTATCCAGGACTCTGTAAATATATAAAATAACATCATTTATTTACCCTTTCCAAACACCTAACAAATATTTCAGATAACAAATTCAAATTCTAACAGTGATAAACTGTAGTGTTTAAAACATTTTTAATGTGGAAAATTTCAAAACACAGCCAAAAGTAGAATACACCGAATGCTCACGTCCCTGTTACCAGCTTGACAATCATAAACTGAGGGCTGATCTCACTTTTCTTCTACTTCTACTCTCTCCTGACTACATAAAAATTTAAAAATTTTGGCCGGGTGTGGTGGCTCACTCCTGTAATCCTAGCACTTGGGAGGCCAAGGCAGGTGGATTGCCTGAGCTCATGGGTTTGAGACCAGCCTGAGCCAGAGCAAGATCCCATCTCTAAAAACAGCCGGGTGTTGTGGCAGGCACCGATAGTCCCAGCTACTCGGGAGGCTTGAGCCCAAGGGTTTGAGGTTGTTGTGAGCTATGAGGCCACAGCACTTCACCAAGGGTGACTAAGTGAGACTCTGTCTCAAAAAAAAAAAAAAAAAAAAAAAAAAAAAAGAGAATTTAAAAATTTCGGGGGGGACAAAATATCTGCCTAAATATCTATTGAAAGATATATGACACACTAGGGAAAATTTCTGTAGTATCTTGGGCAAAGAGCTAATATCTTTAATATATAAAGAACTGTTATAGATAAATATTAACAAAAAATAAGAAAATTCATAAAGGACACAAATATGTCATTTTCAAACTTAAAATGTGCATACTTTTTTGAGCTAACAATTGCAATTCTAGGAAAGTAGTCTAAAACAGTGGTTCTCAAAGTGTGGTATCTAGAGTAACACTATCAGTAATAGCCGGGAACTTGTCAGAAATGCAAATTCTACTCACTCCAGAACTACTGAAGTAAGCCATCTGGGCTTAGAGGTATTTTTAGTGGAAGGTTTTAAAATTATGATCAATTTGGCTGGGCAAGGTGGCTCATACCTGTGACCCTAGAACTCTGGGAGGCAGAGGTGGGAGGACTGCTTGAGGTCAGGAGTTCAGGACAAGTCTGAACAAGAGCCAGACCTCATCTCTACCAAACAAAGAAAAACTAGCTAAGCATAGTGGCAGGCAGCCATAGTCCCAGCTACTTGGGAGGCTGAGGCAAGAAGATAGATTGAGCCCAGGAGTTTGAGACTGCTGTGAGCTATGATGCCATGGCTCTCTACCAAGGGTGACAGAGTGAGACTCTGCCTAAAAAAAAAAAAAAAAAAAATATATATATATATATATATATGTGCTCAATTTATTTAATAAATATAGAACTATTAAAATTTTATATTGTTTTTGTGTTAGTTTTTGGTAAATGGCATCTTTCTAGGAAACTATTGTGTCTGTTTTCAAATTCATTTGAATGAAAGTATTTATAATCTCCACCTATCTCTTTAATGTCATAAGATTTACAGGGTGTTCCAAGAGTTACCTTTAGTTACCATACATAGGGAAAATAAGAAATTGTAGCAAAATGTACCTTTATTTACAAAATATTCACTACAAAATTTTATAAAGATGTGGCCAACACACAGAAAATATTTTGTAAATAGTTTGTACAATTTTATAATGAATATTTTATAAATAAGGAAAATTTAGCTACATCTTCCCAGTTTCCCTATGCATGGTGACTTTAGAGGCCATATTTTGGATATCCTGTGCTGTGATAATTCTTTTTTTTTTTGCCTTTGATATTTATAATCTGTGCCTTCTCTTTTCTATTTTTTTCTTGACAAGTCTTATTTAATTTGAGAATTACTCAGATTTTTGAAGTTTTAGATTCTTATACTAAATTTGTGAAGTTTTCCAGCATTGCTTCCTTGAATACTTTTTTTTAGTCCCACACTTTCTCCTAAGGCTCCAACGATATGGGTATTAGATCTCTTGTTATTAGTCCACGTTTGTTAATTTCTTTTTAGTCTATTTTCTCTATGTTGTTCAAATTGAGTAATTTCTATTCTTCTGTCTTCAAGTTCACTAATTCTTTCCTCTGTCATAATTATTTTGCAGTAAGTCCACTCAGTGAATTTTAAAATTTGGGTTATTGGGCTGGGCACAGTGGCTCACACCTGTAATCCTAGTACTCTGGGAGGCTGAGGCAGGTGGATTGCCGGAGCTCATGGGTTTCAGACCAGCCTGAGCCAGAGTAAGACCTCATCTCTAAAAATAGCTGGGCATTGTGGCAGGCACCTGTAGTCCCAGCTACTGAGGCGGCTGAGGCAAAAGAGTCACTTGAGCCCAAGTTTGAGGTTGCTGTGAGCTATGATGCCATGGCATTCTATCAAGGGCAACAAAGTGAGACTATGTCTCAAAAAAAAAAAAAAAAAAAAAAAAAAAAAATTATTGTAGTTTTTCAGTTCTAAAATTTCTATTTGGTTCTTTTCATACATCTCATACTTTTTTCCTGGGGGATTCTTATTTTTCATATATTTCAAACACTTTTGCAATTGGTTGTTGAAGCCTTTTTATGATGCTACTGTAAATCCTTGTCAGGTAATTTTGACATCTATATCACTGTAGTATTGGTGTCTTTTCTCATTCAAGTTGAGATTTCCTGGTCCTTGGTATGACAAGTGGGTCTTAGTGGTGTCCTGGACATTTTAGGTTTTGTGTTATGAGATGCTGGATCCCATTTATCTATTTTTGGCTGACAGACACCTGCTACAGTGCAGAGTGCAGGTTCAGGTTCAGGTTCAGGTGGGGGTGGATTCTCATCTTCCTGCTGAGCCTTCCTCCCATGGGCAGGAGGCGAATGGGGAAAGCAGAGTGCTAGCAACTTCCCTGCTGCAAGGTGAGGTCAGATGTTTAGTTTTCCACTAGGTTCTGCTGACAGGAGCTGACACTACTGGAGTGCCAAGCAGCTCTACTTCACACAGCCTCACTCTGCTCTGTGTTGCCAGATGGGGGTGAAAGTTCAGGTCTGTGTTTGGCTCCTCTGATGCAAACCCTGTGGGCGATGTGGAGTGTCAACTCACCCTGCCTTGCTGATGCTGGGTGGATATACAAGTCTAGCTCCCCACGTGGCTCTGCTAACATCATGAGGGGAGGATGGTTTTTCTTTTTGTGTTTGGCTTAGGGTAGCCTGGATACTATCAAAAAAGTTTTCTATCCTGCTGGGCTGCCCTTTTCCTGGTCCTCTGATTACAGAGAACAGGTGCTTCTTTTGTCCGTGCCTATTGATGGTTCCATGCTGCACACTTTGCCAGCATCTCATCCTGCATACACAGGAGACAGAGAAGACCAGGGAATTCCTCCATCAGCAGGCCCAGCAGGAAGATGAACATGCACCCCCACCATGTCATCTTTCAAGTCTCAAAGTCCCCGGCCAGCTTGCTCCCAACATTTTTCAGTCTTCTCTTGTCTGTTATATTAAGTTCAGGGTTTGTAGTTGTAAGAGGACCAGCGAAGACTGGGGGCTAATCCATCTTAGCTGAAATCAGGAGTTCCATTAGTTTTGATATATTTTTGTTACCATTTAGTTAAAAAGATCTTCCAATTTTCATTGTGATTTATCTTTTGACCCGTGGAATATATAATTATTTTGCTTAAGATAAAATTCAAAGATGTTTGGGATTTGTTGCCAAATAACACAGAAGGGCCAGGGGCAGTGGATCACATCTGCAATCCTAGAACTTCCAGAGGCTAACGCAGGAAGATTGCCTGAGGCCAGCTTAAGACCAACCTATGCAACATAACGAGATCCCATCTCTACAAAAAATTTAAAAAATAGCTAGCGGTGGCGCCCATCTGTGGTCCTCAGCTACTCAGGAGGCTGAGGAGGGTGGATTGCATGAGCCAGAAGTTGGAGGTTGCAGTGAGTTATGGTAATACCACTGCACTCTGGCCTGGGCAAGAGAGTAAGATTCTGTCTCAAAAGAAAAAAAAAGTACAGAGGAGAAAGTACAGAGCGTGATGGCTCACATCTATAATCCTAGCCCTTTGGGAGGCTAAGGCAGGTGGATTGCTTGAGCTCAGGAGTTCAAGACCAAGCTGAGCAAGAGCGAGACCTCATTTCTACTAAAATAGAAAAAATTAGCCAGGCATTGTGGTGGGCGCCCATAGTCCCAGCTACTTGGGAGGCTGAGGCAAGAGGATCGTTTGAGCCCATACGTTGGAGGTTGCTGTGAGCTGTGACATCACAGGTGACAGAGTAAGACTCTGTTTCAAAAAAAAAGAAAAAAGGAAAAGTGAGTGATGGTATATATGAGATATAATTGGCCAAGAGTTCATCATTATTGAAACTGATGTCAATTCACAAGGGAATTCATTATAGTTTTCTACCTACTTTTGCATGTTTGAAATTTTCCATTAGAAAAATATTTTAAAAATCAGAAAAAAGGTACTGCTTAATTTTCAAATGCTTAGAATTTTCTTTTATTTACTTTTATTATTCACTTCTAATTCAGTTCCCCGTGATTAAACAGTATCTTTCTATTACTTTAATCTATGAAATATTTATTAGGACTTGCTCCATGTCCTTGCTCAGATGGTCTGTTTGGGTTTATGTTCTATGTACTTTTGAGAAAAAAATGTGTACTCTGCTGTTGTTGGGGTACATGTTCTATGTATGTCTAGAGATATAGTTTGGTCAAGTTTGCTAATTATGTTGTCCAAATCCGATAAATCACCAGTAATTTTTGTCTGTTAGCTTCATTAGTTACTGTTGTGGGTTGAATTCTGTCCTCCTAAAATTCATATGTCTTAATCCCTAATACCTTAGAATGTGACCTCATTTGGGAATATAGTTATTGCAGATGTAATTAGTTAAGATGAGGTCATGCTGGAGTAGGCCGTGGCCCTAATCTAACACAACTGGTCTCCATACAGAAGGGGGAAATTTGGACACAGACACACACAGCACACTGAGAAGACAAGGGCAGAAAGGCTGGCCTGATGTGGCAGGATCCACGGCACGCCAAGATTGCGGCAACCCCCCAGCTGCCAGGAGGGAGGCCTGGAACAGAGTCGCCCTCACGGCTGCAGAGGAAGCCAGCCCTGTGGACAATCTGATCTGGGACTTCTAGCCTCCGGAACTGTGAGGCAACACGTTTCTGCTGTTTGAGCAGTCCAGTATGTGGTACTCTGTCACGTTAACCTGAGCAAACTAGTAAGGCAAAGGAAGTGTGTTTGAAAATCTCCCACACTCACTGGGCATTTGCCTATTTCTCCTCTGTCAGCTTTTACTGAATGCATTCTAATGTTAGGTTATAGGATATGTACAAATTTTAGATTGTTTTCCAGTTGAAGTAACCCATTACCCCTCTTTATCTCTAGTAATGCTCTGCCTTAAAGCTTATTTTGTCTGGTATTGACTATTATTACAGTGGTTGAACCAGTTTTCTTTTAGCAGGTGTCTCCATGTTATGTCTTTTTCTCGCCTTTTACTACCTGCCTTTCGACATCCTCATATCTAAGTCTATCTTTCTCTCTCTCTCTTTTTTTTTAGTCTATCTCTTTTGAGGAGAGTTTATCACTGGCTTAAAAAAATCCAATTTAGAAGTGAGTACATGTGGTGTTTGTCCATTCCTGTGATACTTCACTTAGGAGGATGGTCTCCAGTTCCATTCACATTGTGATAAAAGTAATGCATGTAACCAAAATGTTTGTACCCCTGGAGCATTGTGAAATTAAAAAAAAGAAATTAAGAAAACTATCTTACAAAAACTATTAAAAAGTTAACCAGTTAAAAAATAATTCCAACAGAGTAGAAATACTCCTCTCCCCCCAAAATCCAATCTGACAATAGTTGGGGTATTTTAATTCCTTTAACTGAATTGTAGCTACTGACATATTTGAGTTTATATCTATCATTTCACTAAATTTTCTATTTGTCCACCATCCTTTGATATTATCTTTCTCTGTTTTGGACTTGTTTTGTATTTTCAACTATATTGTAATGATTATTTCCTCTGTAAATAGGATAGTTGTACATTTTTAAACTATTCTTCTAGTTATAAAGATTCAGTATCACTTTGACTTACCTTAAATTTGTACATTTACCTGAATAGTCTGACTTTTTCCTTAATGATATACGAACTCATGGCATGAATATTTTAAGGGCTTTGGTACTTATGATCAACCTACCTTCTGAAAAGGTGGATCAGTTTATACTTTGAGAGAGTCTTTGTTTTCTTGAGCCCATGCCACCATTAGATAATTATTATTGCTTTAAAAATCTTTGTTTGCTTGGTGAGCGGGGAAAAAAAGTAAGTTGTAATTCTTTGAGGATAACTTTTTATTATACATTTATTAATCAAATAACCTGCCGCTCCTGTGAATAGTTTATTCACATCCTGAGACCCTCTTTCTAATGTGATATTACTTTTTCTTATCTGTTTTCAAGAATTCATTAAAAAGTAGGAATAATAGGCCAGTGCAGTGGCTCATGCCTGTAATCCTAGCACTTTGGGAGCCCAAGGTGAGAGGACTGCTTGAGACCAAGAGTTTAACCAGACTGAGCAACATAGTTCAACCCTGTTGTCACAAAAAGTAAAAAAAAAAAAATTAGCTGGTCATGGTGGCAGATGCCTATAGTCCCACCTACTTGGAAGAATGAGGCAGAACTGCTTGAGCCCAGGAGTTTGATGTTGCAGTGACCTATGATGACACTCTTTGCCAATTGTTATTACAATTTTTTTCTTTTTCTTTTCTTTTTTTTTTTTTGAGACAGAGTTTCACTATGTCCCTCTCAGTAGAATGCCATGGTGTCACAGCTCACAGCAACCTCAAACTCTTGGGTTTAAGCGATTCTCTTGCCTCAGCCTCCTAAGTAGCTGGGACTACAGGCACCTGCCAGAAGGTCTGGATATATTTTTTTTTTTTTTTTGGTAGAGACAGTTTCACTTTATTGCCTTCGGTAGAGTGCCGTGGCATCACACAGCTCACAGCAACCTCCAATTTCTGGGCTTAGGTGATTCTCTTGCCCCAGCCTCCCAAGTAGCTGGGACAACAGGCGCCCGCCTCAATGTCTGGCTATTTTTAGAGATGAGGTCTCGCTTTGGCTCAGGCTGGTCTTGAACTTGTGAACTCAGGCAATCCACCCACCTCGGTCTCCCAGAGTTCTAGGATTACAGGCCTGAGCCACCATGCCTGGCTCTCTTTGCCAATTGTTGAAAACAGTTTTTCCTAGTTTCTCTCTTACTCTGTAATAATTTTTCTCACTAACCTTTGGACAAGAGGAAGAGAATTAAAAAAATATCCTGGCTGCAGCTCAAGGCACAAGAACACAGTGAGTCAAGAACACTGCATGTCTAAAACTACCATGTGTCTGTAAGAAAACAATTATGTAACATTTTCCCCAAAAGGTTATCAAAGTTAAAAGTAAAGAACATATTTTTTTTTTTTTTTTTTTTTTTGAGACAAAGTCCTTAGTTGTCATTCTGGGTAGAGTGCCATGGCGTCACAGCTCACAGCAACCTCAGACTTTTGGGCTTAAGTGATTCTCTTGCCTCAGCATCCCAAGTAGCTGGGACTACAGGTGCCCATCACAACACCTGGCTATTTTTTGTTGTTGTTGTTGCAGCTGGCATTGTTGTTTAGCAGGCCCGGGCTGGGTTTGAACCCACCACCTCGATGTATGTGGCTGGTGCCCTACCCACTGAGCTACGGGCGCTGCCTGTAAAGAACATACTTTATGAAATTTTAAGAGAGCTCCTTCTATTGCTAGTTTACACAGGTATTCAATGATCATCTTGTTAATTATAAAAGTTACTAAGATTATTAAGTTTGTTAGCATGATACTCTTCACAGGAAAATGTTTTCTGATGGACTTTCATCTTTTGGCTTCAAAACAGTATAAGCCTGGGGTAAGGAAATGGGGGGGGGGAAATCCATCTAAATATATTTACAAATCTTTCTGAGCAATGAAAAGACAAAACAAAATAAAATGAAACAGCAAAGAGCTGTCCAGTGCTTTGGCTACGAGGAAGGAAAGCTGAGAGGATAAGAGGTTAGAATTTGTTTCAGGCAAGATTCTGTGATGGGGTGGAACTGGAGGTTAAGTAATGTTACTTACGTGTGTCCAGGGCAGGGATGAGAAAAGGGACAGTTAACCCATCTTGCCCCAGCTTTAGAAGAAAAAACTACCATCATTCCAATGTTTTTAGTTTTAAATATACAACTAGATAAGGACTATTTTATTTAAACTCAATATAAATCAGTTCAACATAAATCAGAAACCTACAAAGGCAGGTTTAAAGTACAGAAATATGTTTAAACACATTTTAAGACTGTCTTCAGAGATAGTAAAGTTCTTCAGGTTTCAAAAAGAAAATGAACAAGCTAATCTACTTACCATCATACTTCAAAAATCCATTTTTATCTGTCTCTATCTCCGATTCTGGCTGGAAAAACAATAAAGTGCCCATTAAAATAATGTGTAGGGTAGAAATAACACAAGTGTAGTCTAAGCAGGACATAAGCCTTTATACACTTTGGATGAAGATAAATAAAAAAAAAAAAAAAAAAAATCAACAGATGGTGCCATCTGGTGGATACTTGGCACTATTGCATTAAGCCTATCTTCAGCATCAAAGGTTTAATTTTGTCATTAAACATTTTTGTGTTAAATAAATTATCTAAGAAGTTTAATAGATACCTTGAAGAAATCATCCTGAGATATGACACTGCAATTTGGGAGGTGTTTCTGCAAATTCTTAGCCAGCGTTGACTTCCCACCATTTGTTACACTAAATCAAAGAAAAAAATAGAAAATACCAAGAAGGAAAATGCATTAAACAACTAAAACATCTTAAAATGATCTCTTAAAAAAGATACTTAAAACAATATTGGGCGGCACATGTGGTTCAGTGAGTAGGGTGCCAGCCCCATATACTGAGGGTGGTGGGTTTGAACCCAGCCCCGGCCAAACTGCAACAATAACAACAAAAAAATAGCCAGGTGTTGTGGCGGGCGCCTGTAGTCCCAGCTACTTGGGAGGCTCAGGCAAGAGAATCACCTAAGCCCAAGAGCTGGAGGTTATTGTGAGCTGTGACACCATGGCACTCTACCAAGGGTGACAAAGTAAGACTCTGTCTCTAAAAAAAAAAAAAAAAAAAACAGAATGTGAGAAAAAAGTGATTTATTTAACAGATACTGCTTTTTCTTTTGGTAAAATCATGGACGCTGGCAGATTTGATGTACTAAATGATAAGAAAAAAGCCAGGAGGGATGGAGGAGAAAGGCAATTAATGACTGGGCTAGTGATCTGTGCAATGATAAGACTTAAAAATACAGATATTGGACTGGGCGTGGTGGCTCATGCCTGTAATCCTAGCACTCTGGGAGGTGAAGGACAGTGGATTGCTTGAACTCAGAAGTTCTAGACCAGCCTCAGCAAGAGTAAGACCCGGGTGCCTGTAGTCCCAGCTACAAGGGAGGCTGAGGCAAGAGGATGGCTTGAGCCCAAAAGTTTGAGGTTGCTGTGAGCTATGATGCCAGAGCACTCTACCAGGGAGTGACACAGTGAGACTGTCTCCAGAAAAAAAAAAAAAATACAGATATTGTGTTAGAAGCAAAAATAATTATTGTTTATGGCAAAATATTCACAAGGCTCCTATGTAATATCGAGCACGAGTGGCACATTTTAGTCCAAATGTATAAAACTACTACATTTTAGTACAAATGTATAAAACTACACATTTAGTCCAAATGTATAAAACTCCAATGCATGGTGCAAAAGATAGAGTGGCTTGCTTATTAAAGGCCTCCAGGAAGGCTGGGTGCAGTGGCTCACACCTGTAATCCTAGCACTCTGGGAGGCCAAGGTGGATGGATTGCTTGAGCTCAGGAGTTCAATCAGCCTGATCCAGAGTGAGACTTGTCTCCGAAAATAGCCAGGGTATTGTAGCAAGTGCCTATAGTCCCAGCTCCATAGGAGGCTGAGGCAAGAGAATCGCTTGAGCTCGAGAGTTTGAGGTTGCTGTGAGACACTACCAAGGGCAACAAAGTGAGACTCTGTTTCCAAAAAAAAAAAAAAAAGGCCTCCCAGGAAATCACTTCTCTGTGAGATATCCTATCCTCCATCTCTCTTCACCTTATGGAGTAGGTGGAAGGTTCACTGTAGGCTGTCACATCCGGTCAGTTATTTGTCCCTCTAGGCTGGACTGGGACGTTGAGAAGAGTGGGCACCTAATTCCTTTGTATATCTCATTTTCCAGCACCTAGCACCTAGGAGGCACTCTCTATTCAGGCATTCATTCAAACAGTGCTTTAACCTGGGGCTTACCCACCTTCTAAGTGTCTATAGACAGAACTCAGTCTTTGTGAACTTGAATGGGAAAGTAATCATATTTTTATTTTCACTAAATTCTACAAAAAATTTAGAATTTACTATAATTATAGATATAAATGATATAAGTACCTGTGACTTTGTCACCAACAAAAATTATAGATATTTTCTATTTTTTAGAGGACCTAGAGTTTTTTTATTTGCTTATTCATTTATTGCATTTTATTGCATTTTTTATTGGTATATGTTCCTGGGGTACAAGTGCCATTTTGTCACATTGCCATATTGCATTGTCGTGCAGTCAGGGGCTCCAGAGCATCCATCACAGGGACAACACATGCTGTACCCACCAAACAACCTCCCGTCATCTGCCCTCCTTCCACTCCTCACATTCATAGATATTTTCATATTATGTTATAGTTGGGGTAGATACATTAAAATATCATTGATGTTCATTATTTTTAGAACTACCACTGGATATTGTTATTTTAATGTGTTTTAAAAAAAAAAAAAAAGTGTCAGCTTATTGTAGTTCTTTTTATTTATTTATTTATTTTTATTTTTGCAGTTTTTGGCTGGGGCTGGGTTTGAACCCGCCACCTCCAGCATATGGGGCCAGTGCCCTACCCCTTTGAGCCACAGGTGCCACCTGTTTTTTTTTTTTTTGAGAGTCTC
>CAUYPK010024288.1:0-16405 GCA_963574355.1 Loris lydekkerianus
ACGGCTCCTCAGCATGTGGGAAGGAATGAGCAGCTGCCCCTCCTTTTCCAAAACATTTTGGGGCAATAAATTTTTTTAATAGGGTCTTTTACTAAAAAATTCAATCCGTTTAATTTTGTTTTTTTTACACTAAATTAATCCCCAACAAAAAAAAAAAAAAAAAAAAAAAAAAAAAAGAAGGAAAGAAAAACGAAACCCAGGTAGTGGAGCAGAGCAGAGGGAAACGTGCTCACCTTTCCTTCCACGCCGACCCCACAGTCAGACTCCTGGATCATGCTGACGTCATTGCCACCATCACCTGCAGGCCACACAGACCAGAGAGAGGGGACAACCCCTGCATCTCACTCTTGCTTAAACAATAAAACATACTGGCCTTTCGTGGAGTGCCTATAAGCACCGTGCCTGCACAGCTCTGTTCAATCTCTCCGACCACTCACACCGTCAGGATCCTCGTTCACAGCACTATTTTACTAAGCATGAGAGAGACCAGGTAACTCCCTTGGGGTCCCAGCACTAAGCAGGGGCAATGGGCCGCATCCACGTGGACGTCTGCAACCACCACCCTTTTCTGAGGCTGGGTGTGACATCACCATCAGCAACAATGAGCATTGCTCGCACTGAACATTTGCCCTGCATTGTGGCAAGCCCTTTTGAAATGCAACTCTCTTCCATCCTTGTAAGCACCATTTATTATCCCCATCCTCCTGATAGGCAAAACGAGGCTTGAAGGGGTGAAAGAAGCCACTTAGATTTGAACCCAGATCCACAGCATGTGGTCCTCATCCTTCTGCAACTCTCCCTAACAAGGGAGAAGACACTGTGGAATAGACCTATCTATTCTCTCTCCAAGGAGAATATTAAAAATAATAACAAAAGGAGAGCTGAGGTCATCATCGCTTGAGCAAAGCAGCCTGGGGAATTGGAGGACTCCAGCAGTACAGACCATTTATACTTCTCCAAGTACCTCCTGGGCACCTGCAACAGAGCCTGCCGTCTGGGCCAGGCAGCGCCTACCAACCACTCAGGTCAGCTTCCCCATGCACATGCTGTGCCTTCCTACCATGGTTTCTGTGAATGCCCAACATATGCTCACCTACTGCTCAGGTCAGCTTCCCCGTGCACACTCAGTGCCTACCTCCCGTGTGGGTCAGCTTCCCCACGCACACACAGTGCCTACCAACCGTGCGGGTCAGCTTCCCGTGCACACATAGTGCCTACCTACTGCGCAGGTCAGCTTCCCCGTGCGCTCCTGGAGCAGGCGCACGATCTGGGCCTTCTGGGTGGGCGCGCAGCGGCAGCAGACCACAGCCGGGCACTGGCAGGCCAGCTCCATAAACTCATACTCGTAGAACTTGAGGCAGACCTGGAGGGGGTGCAGGGAGAGAGGGCAGGTCAGCCAACGTCACCTCCAGTCTACCCACTGTAGCAGAAAGAGGATCAAACTCCAGTGGGTGAGTGGTGGGGGACCCTGAGCTCACCTCTAACGAGTCCCCGGAGATGACCAGGGCGCAGTCATGCTTCCTGCGGAAGGCGTTCAGCTCAAGGTGGGCCTCCCCGCGGTTGGTGACCTAAAAGGGAATGGGAAGACAGAGAAGGCGCAGCTCTCTGGAGGTTAGAGAACAATGAACAACGGCCTCCTGGAGCTGGAGTGAAGGCAGGGGCCATCCCAGCCAAGGGCCCTTCCCGGCTGTCCCCCAACAGATCCAGAGCCACAAGAAGCCCCGGCAGTCACGATTCTACAGGATTTAGGAGAGCCTGTAGACCCCCCTCACCCTCCATTTCCTGTGCCAGGCACAGTGCTGGGCACTTTTCAAGGATTTTTCTCATTTATTCCTCAGGAGGGCTCCAACAGGTGCATGATGATCACAACTCTCTTTTACACTTAAAGAAACAGAAGGCTGGTAAGGTGTGTCAGCCTGCCTGAGTGACGTGGCTGGCTCACGGCAGAGCAGGTGCTCCCAGCCGGGCATCCCATGGGGTGACCCACTCCTATCAAGCACCAGAGGTTAAATGGCTGAGCTCTGGTGGACCATGGAGTGTTGACTACAAATGCTCGACTCTGTTGTCGTTCAGAAACAACTGCACGCAATACGTTAAGGCAGTGGGAAGGGCTCGGTGCCTGTGGCTCAAGCGGCTAAGGCGCCAGCCACAAACACCTGAGCTGGTGCGTTCGAATCCAGCCCGGGCCCGCCAAACAACAATGATGGCTGCAACCAAAAAATAGCCGGGTGTTGTGGTGGGCGCCTGTGGTCCCAGCTACTTGGGAGGCTGAGGCAAGAGAATCGCTTAAGCCCAGGAGTTAGAGGTTGCTGTGAGCTGTGATACCACAGCACTCTACCCAGGGTGACAGCTTGAGGCTTTGTCTCAAAAAAAAAAAGGCAGTGGGAAGGTCAACGTCCCAAACAAAATAAATACTTTTTATTTACAGAAACAGGGGGGGACTATCGCATGGGCCATAGTTTCCAACCCCTGAGTTCTAGATCAACTAGTTCTAGGTCAACTCTCACTGTCATGTAGTGTTCTATGATGTCACTGCAAATGCCGAGTTACCAAGTACTAAACCACTCACTGCTATAGGGAAATACAGGGTTAGGTTCCTGTGAGCCTCTGGTCACTCTACTGCCATCGATGGGGAACTCTTTTCTGTGTGTGCTCCTGTTTAAAGGCACCTTAATACGTGAGCACCGAGCTCACACCCGAGGGCAGCTCTCCTAACATGCACATTTTCCCCGAAAGGCACACGACAGCCTTCTTGGCTTGGGAACACTACACACCCTTCAGTGTTGTGCTAGGGACCACTTCAAACAGCAAACAGCCAACAAAAAGCGCAAAAATGTGAAAAGCCTGACACTCAAATGGACTAGAAAAAGGACACTTGTTTCCAGTCCTGAGAGCTGGAAGGCAGACCATTCACCACCCTGCGAAGCCTCAGCTGGGAACGTCCATGTCGGGCAACCCACATCCCCGTCACCCCCATGTCTGCAGTTGGCCATCAAAGCGCTGCAAGTACCGATTTGAGGGTCATGGGTAAGTTTCAGTGAGGAGGAAGATTCACAATCTGTGAATCATGACCATTGACCTTATCTGCCTCTGTACAACATGACTGCTCTGAAGTCACTGGATTTCTTGAAGCTTCTATGGACCAATGGCAGGAGGGGGACACTCCCAAACCCGAAACATCTGGAGTCCCTCCAGTTGTTTGACATCATGGCTCTGATGGTGGGAATGCTACATCCTGCCCCAAAGAGGACCCAGCATCCTGACCTCCCTCGTACAGGGAAGGGCAGGGCAGCCCTCCTGGGAGCAGCACCCTCCCCCCCCCACCCCCCCGCATGGTTTCTGTGAATGCCCAAGGGCAGGCAGCTTCTCCTTTGCCATCTAATTCTCCCCCATCAAAGGCTCCCTAACACATCCTAAAGGTGTCCCTTCAGGAGGACAGGCAGGCCGGCATTATGGTCTGAAATTTCTTTCTTATCCAAGGACTTGGCCTTTGGGGGTCCAGTGAGGTCTCAGGAATCGTGCACAAGTTCATGTTCAAGCAGACTTGCCTCTTTCACAGGGTAGTGTCTAACGTCCAACAGCTTTGCAAAGGGGACCATGACCCCCATGACCCCCCTCCCCCAAAAGGTTAAGAGCACAGGACGGGAACCAGGTACTCCTAAACCCTGCGGCAGGAACTCCAAGCCTGTACCCAGGGCCACCTGGAGATCCTGTCAAACTCCTCCTGGCTTCACTCCTCCCACCCTGAGAGGTCCATGTGCTTCCCCGTCCCTCGTCAGGGGCCCACTCAAGGTTATGGGACTACAGGACAAATGGAAGCATCACCCCACTTGACCCCGACACAGAGAGAGCCTTACCAGCCGAAAGATGTGGATGTCCTGGTTTCTGGTCACCAGATGTGCATTCTTCGCCGTGCATGTTGCCGTCTCCAGCTTGTCCCCCGTCAGCATCCACACCTGAAATCACAGCACCAGAGAGTTTTGGAGGTGGTCTGCCATCTCTGTCAGCTGAGTTTCCAGGAACATCGAGCTGAACTTGACAGGTTCTAGTTATTTCCTTGAGGAAGTGTCCCCAATAAACCACAGGAGGTGTTCTGGTCCAAGAGCTTTGGAACCCTGACCAACCACTGCTGGTGGCAGCAAAAAGCTAGCAGGGTCCTTTTAGAATGAGCATTCCTCCACATGCTACAGGAGGCTCGGGAAGCTTGGTCCTCAGACCTCAGAATCCTTTTCACAGGGATTTTCCTTAAAGCAGCAAACACATCAAGGCTGGGCGCAGTGGCTCACACCTATAACCCCAGCACTCCATCTCCATCTCCAGGCTCTCGATGACCATGGCCACTCTGAGGGAGTGGTCATGCACATTCAGCCTGGCCTGGATGTAGCAGGCCTGGGACACACCAGACATGGTCACCACTCAGGGTGGGAGAGACAAGGCTAACCCGCTGAGGCTGATAGCGGAAGGACTGTCCCTGATCCCCACGGAGGCGAGTGGAATGCCTGAGCTCAGGAGTTTGAGAACAGCCTGAGCAAGAGTGAGACCCTGTCTCTACTGAAAATTAAAAAACTAGCCAGGCGTTGTGGTGGGCACCTGTAGTCCCAAGAGGATCACTTGAACCCAAGAGTTTGAGGTTGCTATGAGCTATGACACCAAGACATTTAACTCCAGTGTCACCAAGTGAAACTCTGTCTCAAAAAAAAAAAAAAAAAGCAGTAAACACTTTAAAAGGAAAAGGCTGTATGAATGAGAGGTTCCCTCCACGTCCTATAAGAAACACTGATTTATGACGCTGCAAACTCTATGTGGCTGGATGCCTGTGGCAGACTCTGCTGTCATTCGACCCTGCCTGCCAAGCCCTGACAGTAATGAACCAAGCTCTTCCAAACCTTCTACCAGCTCAGGCTGCATTTCACTGCTGTGGGCTCAGACAGGGCACCGTGACTTGCCTCAAAGCCACACAGCAACCTCGTGTCCTAACCAGGCCAGAATCTGGGTCTTCAGAGTCCAAATGGAACGTGCTTCCTGCTCTGCTGTTCTACCTCATTAACTCTTTGTTCTCTTTGCCCCCAACAAGAAGTCTTAGAAACCTGGGCAGTGGGGGATACGGGAAAGGAAATAACAGCACATGCTCTGGGGCACCCAGCACGCAGGCTGAGCTGCATTTCACCTTCACGGTAACTTTTATTAGAGACGGGAACAGAAGCGTCACTTGCCAAAGTTCCCAGGAGTAAGCAGAGGGGCAAGGTGGGGACCCAGGCAGAGAGAGGGTCATCAGGGAAGCAGGGCACTTCTGGAGCTGTGCCAGATTTTGCCAGGAGAAACCCACTTTGGGGCCTGAAGATAAATTTCTTTTACATGATTCTGGCTTAATGCTACTTCAGAGATGATGTAAAAGAACAAAGTCAGGTGCTGGGGGCTCAAGTTCTAGAAAACTACCAGGTACGCCCCGCAGCTGACACCCCACACAGGATGACAGGAAGGTGCCACGGGACATGCTGAGACCCCAGCTCCGGTCCCAGCATGAGAAGCCAGGGCTGCCTAGCTCTGCCTCAGTTTCTGCATCTAGAAGAGGCGCTGAAGTGGAAAGTTTCCTGTGAACGATCACACCTCGGATAGTAGGTACAGACCACCCTGCCCTGTCCCACCAGGTGTCACTCTTCCCCTTGCACGTAAAGGGGGACACCAGAAAGATGGGTTGTGCTGCACCGTAGAGTAGAAACACCTCGTCTTGGGGTCAGAACCGGCTTGAGAAAGAGGAAAAGCCCAGGACGAAGCTGGAAGCAGAAAATGGAATCTCAAAACTCTAAGAGAAGGAGCCTTAGAAATTGCTGGTGTCCGACTTAAAATGCCACAGTGCAGGAGGAATGGGCCTCCAGCCACCAGAAAATCAGATATTCCTGGTGATTTCCCTGTGAAGAACTAAGCCTGTGGCCATAGGGACAAGACTGAGCTTAGGTACAAGGAGACATGTGTGTGAGAGGCCAGTGGACCTGAATGCAGCCTGGTGTCTAATCTGTCCTTCTCATAAGGTCCTGCTGAGAGGACAGCCCCAGGGGATGCCACGGAGAGCTGCCTGTGAGCTGATGCCGGTGGGAAACACACACTTACTTCCTCCTCGGTCACTTGGGCTCCCAGAGAACCAGGTCCCCAGACGCCCCCTGCTGGCCTCTCCAGATTCAACTACAGGACATACTTTTTGGGTCCCCAACCATAAATTCGACAGTTGTCTCTCGGTTGGTCAGTCACTCAGCCACACCAACAAGCCAGCTGCTGCCTGCTCAGCTAGACCACACCAAGCAGCTGGTACCCACTGGACACCGCATGACACCAAGCAAAAGAGGCTGGTGCAGTCACGGAGACCCCATGGAGTAAAAGCAAACACACACAGCTCCTCCCCCCAGGGCCCATCACAGAGGGGGCACTCCTGGCTTCCTCTTGGCACCCACTCTCCTCTCTGCTCTGCTGTGGGGTAGTTCTGCAGGCCCTCCCTACCTTGATGCCGGCATTCCGCAGGGTCTCCAGGGTGGGCCGCACATCTGCCTGCAGCTGATCCTCCACGCCCGTCAGACACAGCAGCTCCATCTCCATCTCCAGGCTCTCGATGACCGTGGCCACTTTGAGGGAGCGGTCATGCACACTCAGCTTGGCCTGGACGTAGCGGGCCTGGGACGCACCGGATACAGTCACCACTCAGGGTGGGAGAGGCAAGGCTAACCCGCTGAGGCTGATAGTGGAAGGACTGTCCCTGATCCCTGCCACAGGCAAATGGGCTGGGACCCCAAGGAGTCGAATGGGCTTCCCAGCTGCTCCCAAGTCATGAGTGTAGATACCAGAGCTGGACAGGCCTGAGCCCCACCCTGCTGTGAGACTTTCAGCAACTCACTTAACTTCTCTGAGCCTCATTTGCTTTTGTCCATGAAATGTCAACAATAGCACCCACCTTATGGAGTTGTCTCAAAGATTAGCACAACCCAAATTCTGACACCACAGTAGGTTCTCCACACACACCACGTGTACTACGGAACCCAAACTGTGCATCACCAGGTTTTCAAAAAGACAAAGTCCCCCTTCTGAAGACCACAGATCCAACTCTTCTGTTGATTCCTCTACATCAGCAGTTCTCAACTGTATTAAATGGCCACGGCACTAGGAAGGTCGAGAACCACTGCTCTATGTCATGTTAGAAAAAACCTGGACAAATCCCTAAACTCCCCTGAGGGACCCACTCAAAGCATGTGCTTTTAAAATGGAAATGCAGGTAGCATGGATCAGGGGGCAGAACGCTTGTTAAATAAAGGCTTACAAAGAACCCATATGAATAGAGTGAGACCCACGTGGTTTCTCTGGGGACGGCAGGGCAGGGGCCTTGCCTCACTCCCCTGCATCTGTGTACCTCGGCTTTACGCCAGTGACACAGAGTGGATGAGGCAAGGACCCTCCCCTTGGGGAACATGTCTACGTGACAGGATGATATAGACAAGTCAGCGATCTAGTTCAACTCCAACATTTTTACACTGAAGAAATTTGGGCTCCAAAGGGGAGATTTATGCCAAATTTCCTTAAGGAATATTATGTGCTGAGGACCATCCTAAGCTTTGGGGATGTAGGAGTGAACCAGACTGAAAAATGTCCCTGCCCTCAAAAAGATCTGATTCCAGAAAAAAGACAGGAAGATGAATGTTAGAAAATATAAATAAGGCCGCTGTCTATAGATGGTGGTCAGCACGATGAGGAAAGGTGGATGGGGTGGAGGGAAAATGACAGGGGGCTGCCGTAGACAGGTAGTCCAGGAAGAGTTCTGGAAGGAGGCAGCATTTGAGCTGAGACCCCCAAAAATCAAGGGAGTGGCCCATGGAGGCCTGTAGGGGAAGAGTGTCAGGCAGAGAGACTGTAAGTGCAAAGACCAAGGGACAGCTAGAGAGAACGAGCCAGGGGGACACTGCAGGACACATGGCTGAGGAGGTGTCAGGGCCACAGAAATGAAGGAGAGGTCCCCAAACAACTCACCTCGAAGTCTTGATACTGCTCCTCTGCTAGAGACTTCTTTGCCACCACCAGCACGCGCAGCCCTTCACGGGCCATGTTGCCGCACTGGAAAGTAAATGGAGGTCAGTAAGAACCACGCAGAGGGCTCAGCCCCAGAGACCCCAACTCACGGGGAGGGCCCGGATGCCGCCGTGGACATGTCCTTCCCAAGGGGGACAGGGGAATGGCAAATCAGAAAACCGCTGTTCCCTAAAGCCACCTTCTGAGAAGTGAACCTTTTACGGGGGAGGCGCAGTATATGTGCTAAAATTTAAGTCAACATCGCAAGACTTCACACGTAGATCTGGACTGCTGAACCAGTGGAAAAACCAAATGGCACGCACATTCCCAAATAACCACAAAATGATGGCTGAGAAGTGGCTGCCTCCGTGTGCTCCCAGAAAATGGAGCACATTCAACGTGAAAGGTACAACACTGTCAGAAAACCCATCCAGGCCCGTTTTATTCATTTGTGTTTCCTGCCTGGCTCCTGCAGTCGTTAGGGTGTGCGCAACCCAGAATTGGAAACACTATGTTACTGAGTTACTAAACATGACTACTTAGGATGCTACTGAAACATCATCATCTATTTACATCACTGTTGCACACTGCCTAGCACAGGAAGCCACACTGGAGCCGAAAGAGGGTGTTTGTTATTTATTAAATTGTGAAACCCCTTTCTGGAGCTGAGAGGTGGGACAAAAATGTCCCAAGAAACCTGAATGCTCCCTCCCTCCTGCCAGGCGGGCTAACTGTCCATATCACAAATGGGGGAGACAGCCTCAGATGTGGCCCCAGTGATCCTACCTCCTGGCACCCACATGCTCACGTAATCACCTCCTCTTTGAGTTTGTGCTGGCCCTAGTGACTGATCCGAAACACAGACTGAGGCACAAGTGGGGGGATGTCACATCTGGGATGCGATTACCAAAGATGGTGACGCTCCCTTATTTGCTCACTTTGATGAAGCCAGTGGTGGGTGATGAGCTTCCCTATGGAGAGACCCACATGGCAAGGGAAAGCAGGCAGCCCATGGCCAACAGCTGTCAAGAACCTGAGGCCCTCAGTCCAACAACCCAGAAGGAGCTAACTACTGCCACAACCACCGAGTGACCTGATCCTGCCCCAGTTGAGTCTTAAGATGAGACTGCAGCCCCACATGACACCTTGACCACAGAATGAGGGCAAAGACCCCTGAAGCAGAGGACCCCACTGAGCCAAGCCTGGATCCCTAACCCACAGACGCATGAAAAGAACATTTGTATTGTTGTAAACAGCTACATTCCAGGGTGGTTTATAAGACAGCTGTAGATAACAAACACAGAGACGCACCATACTGTCCAGGCAGGGGTCTGCCTCTGCAGAACATGCTTCTGAGGCCTGGTTTTAACTCCCCCCATCAAACTTACCTCTTCCTCCAGCCAGTCATTGTACTGCACGATGCCAGCCATGACCACATCTGCTCCCTTCATGTAAAATGTAATTTCTCCAGTGGATTCATCCTGGAGAGAGGGGCCAAGAGAAATGAAAAGCTGAAAGGAGCACCCTCCTCCTGCCGCAATGCCCGCGTCCTGTGACAGGGTACAGGGTGCACTGAACAGGCACGAACGTGTTTTTCACTTGACCAAAGATGAAAAACAAGCAGGAACCTCGCTTTGGAGCAAAGCCTGCAGAAAGCAGAAGAAATTACTAAATGATGAAAGCAGGCTCAAAAGGACTTAAGCCCCTTTTTTGGAATTTTTGCTATTCAAACTGTAGACTTCCATGCTGTAAGTTAATTTTAGATTTATATGTAGGACTGCCAGGATCACCAAACTGTGGCCCACCAAAAGAACAGGTAAGGTCATGACCTAAACCAGGGTCTCTCACCCTCAACACTGTGAACATCTGGGCCCACATGATTCTTTGCTGTGTGGGGCCCTCCTGACATTGACCGTGGGTGCCAGATGCCAGTAGCACCCCCATGGTGACAACCAAAGTGTCTCGGGGGGGGGGGGGGGCAAATTGTCTCAGTGGAGAGCCACTGATCTCGACAATTCCAGACACCTAGGTCTATGTGAGGACCTACCTAGAACTCAGATTGCCCAGAGTTTTAGTTCACCTTGACCCGGCTTTGTGGGAAGGGGTTAACACCACTGCGCAGGCACCAACGTCTGGACCTGGCGCCAGTCCCTAGCTGTGTGCAGCTGTGCAAGCTACTTGTCTTCCATAAACCTCCATCTCTCATGTAAAACAGGAATTCTCACCACATAGATTGTTGTGGCTGAAACGAGATAATTCACATAGAGCAGATGGCCCTGGGCCAGATACCCAGAACACGCTCCCCAGCTGTGTCATTCCTATCAGGACGAGAGTTAACTTCACAAGTCCCTTGCTCAAGAAAAACAAAGTTTAGCCCAGTATTCTCAATGACACCAATTCTGCCCCCAGAGAGCACCCGGCAATGCTCAGGGGATGCTGTTGGTTCTCACACTCCGGGGCGTGCTGCTGGCACGTGGTGGGCAGAGGCCACCTGTAACACAGGACAGCCAAGAACTCCCCAAGCCTGCACATCAACAGAGCCAAGACTAAGAAATCCTCAATAATTTGAGTTACAGGAAGGTGGGAGGCAACAGACATGGCCAGAGCACCACCATGAACCTTCTGCTTACATTTTACCAACCCAGGAAGCCCAGAAGAAATGCCTCCAACACCTTCAATGAATATGAAAAGATACCCAAAGCCAGGGTCAGACACTGTGGCTCACACCTATAATCTTAGCACTCTGGGAGGCTGAGACAGGTGGATTGTTTGAGCTCAGAAGTTCAAGACCAGCCTGAGCAAGAAGGAGACCCCCGTCTCTCCTAAAAAATAGAAAAAAGTAGCTGGGTGTGGTGGCACATGCCCATAGTCCCAGCTCCTTGGGAGGCTGAGGCAAGAGGATTGCTTGAGCCCAAGAGTTTGAGGTTGCTGTGAGCTGTGATGATGCCACAGCATTCTACCCAGGGGAAAAGAGTGAGACTCTGTCTCAAAAAACAAAACAAAACAAAAAACAAACAAACAAAAACTATATGAAAAAAATGCCCAAAGCCAAATTAGTGGTCTAGTTTCCTCTTTTAAAATAACTTTCAAATGCCCTCCCATCATCATAATCTTCTAGATCAACACGCTGACTCATAAAGCACCCCGGGCAAGATGAGGTGCCCACGTTTTAAAAGCACACGATTGCATGCTTATCTCAGACGGCTCGGACCAAAGACAGCTGTGGGGTCTGAACATGAAAGCATCAGAGGTTTTTTTGTTTTTTTTTTTTTCCATTCCCCATCACCCAAACGATGCTTCACAACATGGCTGTAGGAAATCACGCCCCCAGCCCGGCTTCTTTCACTCTGGAAGGGGCTCAAGCAAGTTGAGAAGTTCTGTCCAATATAAATACTGTATCATCTATCTCCTCCCATGACTCATTTCCTCCCACTGAGTTCATCACAAGTTTATTTCGTTCCCATATTATGGCAAGATTACGCCATAAATTTACAGAGATCGGCTGGCAGTGTGGCATTGTTTGGGGGCCTCATCTTTTTCCCACTGTGGTCTGTTTCCGGCACCTGCTCAAAGGCCTCCTTCTGTCCACACTGACAGCGCATGACCTCTACCAACAAATCCCGTTTCATCATTCACGTAAGGAAAGGGAGAGAGCCTTAGAACATCAAGACCAAAACAAAACAGGGACACAACCTTCCTCCAGAAGGATGCACACACAACCCAAAGAAACTGGCTTCTTGGATCTTGCCTGATTTCTCAGGAGACATGCAAAGAAATGACCTTGCCTTATAGATGTGGGAAGATGCTGCCGTGAGCTCACACCTGTCTAAAGGGGTTAATGAAACAAGACAGGACAGAGCCAAAGTGGAGCTGTGCACAGTCGCTAAAGCAACTAGAGAGAAGTCTGATAAGGAGCTCAAACTTCTCACATCAGGGAGCTGGACAGTCATTTGCATACAGCATGCGGGTTATATGAACACACCCGACAAGGCTTCTCAGCCTCAGCACAACTAACACACGAGGCCAAGTCATCCTCTGCCAGGGATGTGGTCCTGTGTGCTGCAGGATGATTAGCACTACTTGTGACGCCAGCAGCACCCACCCGCCCCCGACCTGGGGTGGTGACAACCATGAATGTCTTGAGACATTTTCAAAAGCTTCCAGGATGAAAAACACCACATTACAGGAGCACCGTGAGCTCGTACAAAGCAGAGAACGGGTCCAAAAGTCCTGGACGCTGATTTCTACCCACCCAAACCAAAGACAGAGGTCGGAAAACGAAAACAGCAAAACAATATGTGTCTCATTAAAGACAGCCTTGCAAAGACGGATGCTTACATGGTGTTATTTTTAGTAGTTAAAAATGAGTAATAGCCTAAGCAATCAAAAAACAAAACAAAAAAAACAAAAGGAAAAGTGAATGAAATAGTGGTACCGTTTTCTTTAAACAAACTTAAAATTATATTTAATGACAGGAGAAAATTCTTATCACGTACATATAGTTCATGAGGTGGAAGTTTAGAAAGCCAACATGGGATGCTAATTTTATGAAAATGTGTGTGGGTATTTACACGCTCTATTCTTAGAAAAAAAGCCTGAAAGGAAGTCCCTTGAAATAGTAAGATTCACTGGTTGGTGAAAACGGAGAAGAATCATCTTGCTCCCCTTCCTTATAAATTTATAAGGAATTTATAAATGCTGATTTTGTTATAATCAGGGAAGGGGAAATACTATGTTAAAGATAGATTTGCTCATTGGACATTAACTCATACTTGCAAGCAGAGTCCCTTTTCTTGCTATGGGAAGACACGTGTCACATCTCATAGAGAAGGAAAGTTCTTTACAACTAAATGAAGGGTGGTATATACCACTCACTTATTCTAGAACATTGGGGAACATTGGGTATGGCATTGGGGATAATTTGATGATGTTTCAACTCTCAAATGACCTCAGCAGAGCCCATGGCCCTAAAACTTAAAAAAATAAAGGCTGGAACACAAAGTGATTCCATAGGAGGCAATGACCTTCACTCCCCAGGAACACCCACCCACGGGATCTGTGCCGCTGCTTCCAGACCATGATGTTCTTGACACCAGATGTGTCCTCCAGATAGGGCTGAGAAGCCAGGGGTCCAGCAGGTGTGGACCTGTGGGCAGGGCACAGCTGCATGGGAGAAAAAGCTTCCTCCCCACCAAGAGTTGCCAAGGAACATGTTCTGCAGAGTTTGAAAATTCCTACTGGCATCTGGACACAAAAATCCTTTCACATGTGACATTTCAAAGCACATTCATGGGGTGTGTCACTGGGTCATCTGTACAGCAGCTGTGGTGCCCCCTCTGTCTTCTCCCTGCGTGGGCAGCCGTTATGATGGCTTGTAACAGTCCCTACCTCCTGGTACTCAGGCCATGGTGCCAGCCACTCCCTTGGTGTGGGCTTGGACGTCGTAACTTACTTCCGGTAACAGTGTAAGGCTAATGCGGAGGATGTCACTCTGAGATTGGGTGACAAAAGACTGTAACTTCTATCTCACTCTGGTAAAGCCAGCTGACGCTGGAACCGACCTACAGAGAGGCTCGTGAACAATGAACCCTGGGCGGCCTCTAGCCAACAACAGCCAGTAAAGAACTTGAGCCCTCAGTCCAAAAACCTGCCAAGAGCTGAACTCCCAACAGCACAGATGCTGTCTGGACACAGACCCTGCCTCTGTGGAACCTCAGCAGCGCCCCTGGCTGATTCCTGAGCCCAGCCTGTGAGAAACCCAGAGCCAGAAGACCCAGCCAACCCACACCCCGATTCTTGCCCACAGGAGCTGTCGATAATACACACACAGTAAAATCCCTTTATCAAGACCCCCCAGTGGATACCTGAGACAGCAGATAGTACTGAACACTATATATGCTATTTTTTTTTTTTTTCATACAAAGTCAGACAATGAAGTTTGCAAACTCATCCTGGAAAAAGTGCCGCATACCTCACTGCTGAGTATCACTGCAATCACCCTCCAAAGTCTTCCTCTTGGGAAGCCACGCCCTGAGGCCAGCACTTAGTTCATGAAGCACTTTGCTAGGATGAGTCTGTGAATGTAATTGTCACGCCTGGTATGATGACAGCTCTGATGGCCCATTCCAGGAAAAAAGAGTTCCAAAATGGCTTTGAAGAGTGGACTAGGTGCCGGCGTCACTGAAGAGCTTCCCAAAGACAGTGCTTGGAAGGTGATCATCGTGAGAGGCTGCAGTGAGGTAGGGAGCACTTTTTCTAGGATGCGTTCAAACCTTCTCAGACCTCATATGTATCTGTCGCAAAGCCTGATTCATACATTAGCCTCAGTCATTGATGAACAACAGTAACTAATCAAACATAATAATTACATCAGTACTCTGTAATCAAAGTCAAACAAGGGTTACATGAACACAAGTGCTGACGGGCAGGCAGTGTAGACAGTGTGGAGATGCTGGACCAGGGGACAATTCACACCCCTGATGGACACAGGAAGACAACGCAAGATTTCATTCCACAACTCAGAACAACGCACAATTTGAAACTTACAGATTATCTGTTTCTGGAAATAATATTTTAATTATTAAAGTATTTCAATATTTTTGCCCATTTAAATTTTTTTTTTTTAACCACAGTTGATGGCAGGTAACTGAAACCATGGAACATGCAACAGCAGATAAGGAGAAGGAGAGTACTATATTGTTGTCTTAAGACATTCAATGTGGGGTAATCCGTTATGGAGCGATATATGTTAATACACTGCCCCAACATGACTACAGAGGCTCTGTGTACTCCTCAGCTCCCTCTCATCACACGCTGACCCACAGTCTCATCCCAAAGATTATCAGGATCTAAGGCAGAGTTCTCTCTCGCCAAGCCAAAACATGAAGAACCTTTAAAAATATGAAATAATCCCAACCCTAATACCAAAATAGGTCTGGGAGTGGACCAAGTGATCTATACTTTTCAAGCTCCCTTAGAAAAGTGAGTGAAGCTTGAGGACTACTGGATGAAGGAGTTTATGGTTACCAGATTTTCCAGGTTTCCCAGAAAGGAAGTGTGATCTCTCCATGGGTAAAAAAACAGACAGAAAAAAGATATTCCTCCAGACTCTCCATTCTAGCAGGATTTTTTCCTCTCTTAACATGAGTGTACATTTTTTTGGCACCCCCGGTATATGGTTAATGAAACAAAAGAGAATGAGAAACAAGACCAAGAAACGGCCCGTCTATCCTCATTAGAACTTGCGTGCCAGAACTGGTTTCTCTGTCAGATGGTGGGGTCTGTCCAGTTGGTGAACTGATTTCCCTTCTGCTTAGGAAATTCTGCTCCCTTGTTGGTCTAGGTGACAGATACCACAATAAAGAGGGCTCTGAAGAGGTTCAAGAAAGAACGTCAAGCCCCAGGGACCCACACAGCACAGGTGGGGCGTCTGGCCGTGTCAAGTCACCTACAGACTCACCCTCACAATGATGCCCATACGTTTGCTCTCGTAGGTGAAGGGGAAGATCTGCAAAATGGTGAAGTTCAGGATCTGGTCGCCAGGGGTCCTCAGCTGCATAGAAGACTGGTCTCGGCCCACCAGGGTTAAGCCCACACTTTCCGTCCACTGTACCAGGGCCACCTAAACATAACACAAGGTCACAGGTCAGATACACAGCCGAGGGTCCTGGTCCACGGGGCACGCACAGGAGCACAAGGCAGCGGGCATCACAGAGACAGGTGAGTGCAGCAGTCACTGTCCCCAAGGACAGTGAGGGCTCCCACGCTCAAAGCTGCCCCTCTGTGGCAGGACAGCGCCATCCCTGCCACTGTCTTGTGGAATGGCCGCTGGCCTCAGACCAGGGTAGGGGTCGCTGGCACCAGGGGAGGGGGCCCTGCCATGCCCCGGCCTGGCCACAGAGCTGTAATGCCGGATAGTGTTTTTAACAGTATCAAATCCTCATGCTCTGTGTGTATTTTTTCCTTTAATCTTGGGCATTTTGTTTCTCCTTCTGACAACATAACTTGAAACACTACACAGACAACAGTCATAGAAAAAGTGTATCCGTGAATGCTGTACAGTTTTATAAACATTCACAAAGTACTTTTGCTGTTCTCTAGATAATTTATCTTGCAACATGTTCCTGCACAGTTGTAAATAACTCATGTACTGTAACATCACTTCTAGTTTCGTTTACATAATTAAAATACTAAACAAACAACAAAAAAGGCGCCCCTCCACACTTCTACACTGCTGGTGGGAATGCCCACTAATACGTCCCTTCTGGAAGGATGTTTGGAGAATACTTAGAGACCTAAAAATAGACCTGCCATTCGATCCTATAATTCCTCTACTAGGTTTATACCCAGAAGACCAAAA
>CAUYPK010024289.1:0-62954 GCA_963574355.1 Loris lydekkerianus
GAATTGTTGGGCCCTGCCATGTGCCTGAGGCCTAGTGCAACTTCCCGAGCCTGACTAGAAGTAGATCCATCGAGCTACTTCAGCGTAGCAACGACTCAGCAAGGCCCGGCCTGAAACTGCCTCTACCTAGATACAGCCAATGTGGTACCATGCCACTGGCCCGACCCTGTCACTCACCTCTTCCCCCGCCTTCTTTCCCTGCCCGTTCTCCACAATAAAAAAATAAATAATTTCAAAAAAAATAAAATAAAATAAAATAAAAAAAAAAAAATTTAAGCTTCTGGAAAAACTTCAAGGAAAATGAAATTAGCAAACTGTTACCACAAATAGTTTACACAGCAGATATACTCCTAGCAAGACCTGCATTTTAATAAAATAAATAATAGTGGGATTATTATTTTGTTACTGAAAAGTTCCAGATCCAAGGATAAAATCATTCCGAGACATGAGACAAAAGGAAGACGGAGACCCAATTCGTGCAATTAAAGTGGCTTTTATTCCACCTGGAGTGCAGGTGGGGTGAGATTCCTGACTAGGGAGAAATCCAGGATTGGTGGCCTTCCTATTTCCTTGGAGAGACATGAATCTGACCCTTCCTGGGCAGGCCATGAACCTGACCCTGCCTGGGTGGGGCAAGTTTATTTGGGCAGGTACACCTGATTCTATCAGGTACTAAGTTGCTATTATCATCCCTCATGTTTGAAAAGCACTGAAAGTAGATCACATACTTCCGGTACAGCAGTATTTCTGTACCAGTCGCCATCATAATTAAAGGTTATTCTTCCTATTGTGTTAAAAGATGTTTTAAAAATTACACTTCATTTGGAAAATTACAAACATTTAGAAACATTCCTTCTTTTTATCGGATGGTTATATTTCTTTTTGTTTCTCCAAATTCAAATAAAATGACCTATTCTATAAAAGCTTCTGTAATTTTTCCAAATACTCTTCAGCTCATGAGATGTTTTTTGAGATAGCTGTCTTGGTGATTTTAACTATAATAATAAGTGTGTATTATAGGCAGCGTTCATGTGCTTTTCTTTCTAACTATTTGTCCAAGGTGAATCATCGTCCAAGAGCTAACTTCTCTGACTTATGAGGTCTGACTATTA
Organism: Loris lydekkerianus; assembly: GCA_963574355.1. NCBI lineage: Eukaryota > Metazoa > Chordata > Mammalia > Primates > Lorisidae > Loris > Loris lydekkerianus. The sequence goes on from CAUYPK010024289.1 coordinate 1,113, forward strand.
AGTTTGTGAATGTTGCTAGTGCTGTGCAAAGAACTCAGTCAGGCTTCATGACCTTGGTGTATCACTGTCTCATCGTTGTGTAGATGTTGATGTGTGGTGGTGTCTCACCGAGTGGTGTTCTTTATTATTCTTGCATGTTTTTGTGCTTTGTACACCACCACTTGTGATGGTCACTGCAGAAAAAGAGTTCCAAAATAGGTCTGAAGGGCAGACCAGGCACTGGTGTTAGTGCACAGCTTCCCAAGGGGCACCAGTGCACAGCTTCAGCAAAGAGGGGTGGAGCACATTTTCCTAGGAAGAATTCCGGTATCAGACCTGAAGTTAGGAAGTGTTATGTTAGGAAGTGCAAAGGACGACTCAGCTACCTTTAAAAGAAAATAGGGCGAGGGTAAAAACTTTATCTTTATTTTTTGTATCTAAACCCTTTTCTTGTTTTAAACTTCAGATTACTATGAGGGTACAAATGATTACATTGTTGGCATGTGTTAGTAAAGTCCAAGTTGTACTTGAGCTCCTCAGCCAGCAGGTGTTCCCTACTCCCTTTCACTGTGCCCATTAGGTGGGAGTACATCAATGCTCCCCACTCCCCCTCCCCCCTTACTCATCCTCACTCCACCCACTTGAATTGAATTGTGATTTTTTTCTTGCGTGGCATGACTTATCATCTACTGGTTTCATATTAGTATTGAGTACATTGGATACTTGCTTTTCCACTCTTATGATACTACCAAGAATATTCTTCACCTCCACCAGGTTAATACATAAGATGTAAAGGTTCCATATTTTAATGTTTACATAGTATTCCATGGAATATATGTACCACAATTTATTAATAAACCCTTTTTCTTTTTATTTATCAATGGTGGGCATTTTCTATCAATGTCCAACTCAGATTGTCAGTGGTATTTGGAACTCAAAAAGTACACCAGGCACTACATGTTCAAGCCTCTTTTTCTTACATTTCCCATTTTAGATATTAGTCCTATTCACTATTGACCTAGTCACTCAACAAAAAACATGAGTCATTCTTACAAATTGACACTTTATTGCTTCTGTGATTTCTTTAATAAAATCATCAGTTTTGGTTACACTATTGCAATAACCACTTGTTGATAATATCAACAGCAAATTGGAAAATCTCTTTACCCAGATTAAAATCCCTCAGTGGGCCAGGTCCAATGGCTCATGCCTGTAATCCTAGCACTTGGGAGGTCAAGGCGGGTGGATCGCCTGAGCTCACAGGTTAGAGACCAGCCTGAGCAAGAGTGAGGCCTCATCTCTAAAAATAGGTATAATGGAAGGTGCCTAAAGTGCTAGTTATTAGGGGGGCTGAGGCAAGAGAATCACTCAAGCCCAAGAGTTTGAGGTTGCTGTGAACTATGATGCTATGGCACTCTATGGAGCGTGACCAAGTGAGACGCTGTCTCAAAAAATAAAATAAATCCCTTCATGGGTCGATGGGCACTTGGGGAAGATAGATCACAACTATAACCCAGGATGAAGGAGAGAAATGGAGGGGGTAAGGATGGGAGGGGGAGGTGGATAAAAGGAGGGTAAACTGTGGGGACACATCTATGGAGCATATTGCATGGGTACAAGTCAAATCTATCCAGTATAGAACATAAATGTCTTAACACAATAATCAAGTAAATGAGGGTAAAGCTATATTAATTAGTTTGATGTAAGCACTCCAAATTGCATTAAAAAATTAACACATTGTACCCCACATATGCATGAATGTGTTCATGATCTATGTGTATATGACTTAATAAAAGGAAAAAAAATTAATTAAATTAAATTAAATCCTTCAGTGAAAAAACTATCAGTATTAATATTTTCTCTCAACATAGCTAGTAGAGAATTTCAGTTTATACTTAAATACCTAGCTCAAGAAATAACGCAATACAAATTGTTCCCAAGAGATCCCTAAAAGCAATCACTGCCCTATCATTAATGGAGTACACCTTAATGTCATTGTATTAAATACTTATTTCCTCAATTGCATTTTTCTACCAATCTATAGAATACCATTTTATATCTCCCCTTCCAGAACAGAATGAGTGTAATAGACATACGGATTGTGAAATCAGGTGCCAATTATTAAGCATAATTGATGTATTAGAGAGATACAGTATAGACTCAAATCCATTAATCAACAACTTAAACCAAAGTGTGAACATAAGCAGACTTCATTAGAAATATTAAGGAAAAATCCATTCTTATAATCAGAAATGAGGGAGAATTAAAGAGAAAGCACAGGACTTAACCACAAGAGTGGCACACTGCCAGTAAAAGGTCACTTCCAGTGGTACTGTCAAAGTCAGAACCTGGTGGGTAAAGTGAAACTTAGTTTAAGGACATGCATATGCTCTTGAGAACACTAAGTTTACAGATTATTCTTAACCTCTTGTTCTTCACAAGTGGCCCATTACACTTTTCTGCACTTGAACACTGTGGAGAGGCCTCAAATAAAATAGCCATTTTCAGAATAAGATTTCCCTTCTCAGGATCTGTATCCACTTCCTCACCTGCCCAGCAGATCCATAATTTATGTCCAATCTCAGCATTACTAAACTGAGAAAGTGTTAGGCTTGATAAGGAAAGAGAAGCATTATATATAAAAGAACTGTAGAACTTCTAAATAATAATAATTATAATAAGAATAATACTTAATAACTAGTAAGCCAATGAGATTGCTCTTGGAAACTTAAAAAAGGAACAGCTCAAATTAAATGAAGTAGAGGTGCAATAAATTCAGTCATGAACTTGGGAGAGAAAGATCAAGAAGATAAAGAATTGAATCTGCTAGAATGGGTTTGGTATAAAAACAAGAAAACACTACAAGATGACCACATTGCATGACATGGACACTCTGTTTACTAAAACAGTAAGGATTGTAGTGTTGATAGGTCAACAAGAACTCGCATAGAACTAGACCAATAGACAGCAGGAGGTGGTGTTAGAGAACTGGACATGTATTAATAAAGATAGTAACACTTAATTTTCATGTGAAATGCTGATTTAAGTCACTGGACAGCAAGATCAGGATGATTTGAGTGGGAGATTGCTATAGGAATACAAAAAAGACTCAAGGAAAGATAGATAGGCATCACTTAAATGTAATGAATATGTGTGTGTGTGTCACCATAACAGCAAAAAGCTGAGGTCAGCTACTTAAATAGAAATTCATACTGTCTTGCTTCATTCCCAGCTCTGATTATCTTTACAGATGGAGAAACTATGGCCAGAAGAGAAGTGTCTACAGGAAAGACACTGTAATATCTAAAATAATGAATAAAGTAGTGGTTCCCTCAGTTTCTCTGAAGAGACCCATTATCATTTGCCTACAGAGGCACAAGGAAATCAAAATTTTCAAGTGATGGAAGATCCAGTGTGAAATTGACAGTGTCATACAAGAACATAAAGAAGGCATACAGCTTAAAGCACGGTGTACTGGACCATGTTTCAAAGACACACATAGTGATGATTTCCTTGGTTCTGAAATATAAAGTTGTCATAGACATATTTAACATTTGGCAGAACACTTATCTTTTCCTTGATCTAGAGCTGTTATGTAGGAAAAGCAAATCAGAGGCCCTGTAATTACCCAGATTCCTGCAACCCAGTAAAAATAATAAAAGCAATATTGCATCCTGGGAAAAATATCAGAAATTACTGCCACTCTATAAGACCTAAAAGATGTCATTGATGACTGTTATATTCCTATTTATTTCTATTGAAATAAGTAGTCTGGCCTTATAAAAATAAGGTGTATAATGTCAGGGGTCGGTGGTTTACCATAAATTTGACATTTAGTATCATCAGTTGTGGTATTACCACTGCAGAATACCAATTTTTGTTGCTGCTGACCTGGTTATGTGTTTTCCTCCACACCCACCATGAAGAAATATTAGAAGCAATTCACCTTTTCTTACTAGATACTCATTCTCTTTTTGTAGAGTTACATAATCCTCCTGCCCTATTCCCTATTAGGAAATAGGGCAGAAGAATTATGAGATGAGATGAGAATTATGAGATGAGATTTCTGGACATCTCAAAAACATCACATTATTCTAATATATTAATGTCATAATATTAATTTTGACTGATGAGCAGGAAATGGCAAATATTCTGGATACCATGTGTACTGTAGAACAAGGGAAACCCTACAACAATTTAACAGCTTGCCACATTAGTGAAGTTCTTAGGGTCCTATCATCTGAAGCATGCTAGGACATTACCCTCCAAAATCAAAGGCAAGTCATTGCAATTCATACCTTGTATAGATAAGAAAAAAAACACTGAACTTAGAAGGGATCTTTAGGTGTTGGTATCGCATATTTCACATTGTGGGATACTGATAAAACCCACCTATTTTTGTATAAGCCTACAAGATTTAAGTGAGGCACACAATAAGCAAAAAGTTTGTTAACAGTTCTGCATTGTAATATAAGAATCCCCATCATTGGGCCATATAATTCTACATATTCCATGGTACTTGAAGTGTCCATGGTAGAAAAAAAAGTCACGTGTATTTACTAAGTATTTGCTAAGATTGACAAGTACTAGTAAAATAGGCTCAGCAGTAATCCAGCATAATATGAAAGAGCGCTCAAGGATCTCCAGAGAGCACAGTGAGCTGCATGAACAGGGGCCACAAACCTTACATCGCCTCCCAGTGCTACACCAGCGCCTCTCCCACATTGAGAGCTGTGGTCTGTGGTCTCTCTGTGAGGAGGTGATGAAGGAAGAAAACACCTGGACTTGCTTCACAAGTGGATTAGCTTGGAGTGAGAGTTTAAGCTAAAAATTATCTGGTTTGATCTAATAACTCTATTCAAAAGTGGGCCTCGTAAAAGTGCATTGAAGGAAATTCTCCCACTGAGTGAAGGTTAGAGCAGTTTATGTGGAGCTCACATAGACCTAAATAAGTGCGTACATATTCATGGGCAATAGAAGTTGGCTTAGTTTGTTCCTTAGAGGGCTGAAAAAAAAAAGGATATTGAAATATTGGTGACAAGGTCTATTGGAGAAAAGGTAAATGATACACTTGTGGATGTGGAAACATGTAAAGATCTTTGTATCACAAATGAGTGTCCACAAAAAGTACAACTAAACAAGTAAGTGGAGAACAGATTATTCAGCCAATAGATTTCAGCCAGACTATGTTCTCCACCACCAGTGCTAATACAATGGAATAATTTATATTAATGCTACTGTGGCAGAGGAATCGAATATGCATGAGCCCAATCAAATCAAGTACCATCTACTGTGCTGCAAAACAAATGGGTTCTCAAGGGTAGAGACCAAAACTGAGCATGTGATAAAATACCCTCCTCAAGTAGAACAACCAGATACTTGGTGGCAAGTTTTCTTTTGCTCTGACTAGGAAATATTTTATGTTAAGATTGACAAATATTCTTGGATGAATTTGCCTTTTGTGCCCACAGTGCTACACAACCATACTCCAAGAACTTCATGTAACAGGTCCTCACCCCCAGGAATTCACTTCATAGCAAAGAGGTATGAGTGAGCCTGGAACAATGAAATCCATTTGCCCCATTCACATCCGGCATTGACAAGTTGATTTTTGTTACAATAATAAAATGGTCTTTGGGAAGCACAAATATGACTTGTCTAGGAAAAAGGAAAAAAAAATCATAACTTACTCAAAGTCTCTGAGTCTAGATTTTTTTAAAGGCAAATTTCACTAATTTTCAAGAAACGTCTAGCTTACATAAATTGATTTACCACATGACAATTATTGGGGTGATCCTAAGTAATTTTACTATATTACCATACTTCTATCATACTGAGTTAGTCAGTACTAGGCATTATGTGTGTATATCATATTATAATGTATATGCTACAGTTATATTTATATATATGCATATATAAGAATGTATTAATTGACGCCTAAACTTATACATTATTGGTAATCTCCTTAGAAAAAAATATAAGGGTAATATACTCTCCTAATCCTTATTCATCAATAATGTTTCAATATTAATAAAATGTACGTGGTTGCTAGAAAGGTAAATACGTGTCTTCTGAACTGCTGAAAGGAAAGTAATTGTCAGAACAATTTTAGAGAGCTATTTGTTAAAATTCATTAAATTTTAAAATGTAAATATGCTTTAACCAGCAATTGTAGTTCTAGGAATTACTATAAACATATATGTTCAAAGAGCTTTTTATCATTTATGCACTTTTTATAGTGATCAAAAAAGTCTGCATGGTAATTGCAGCAAGACTTGTGATAAAAATAATGAAACATTTGAGTTCTATCAATTAAGTGTGATTACATTATTTTAACATATTCATCAATTAAAATAAATGCAGATGCTTTAAAATTGAAGTACATAATATATACAAATATATATTTATATGTAATATATGTCTATACAACATACTTACAGATATATACAAATATATATTTATATGTAATATATGTCTATACAACATATATATTTACATGTAATATATGTCTATGCAACATACTTACAGATATTTCCCTATCTATAGAAGCAGATTTCCAATATATGGTTAAAAATATTAGTTTCAAATCATTATTTATTTTATTATTTTTATAGCTTGTTAAAATAATAAATTATAATACCTATTGATTTTTTAAAGTTTACTGATAATTGGTAATTATACATCTTTATTGGGTAAAAGTGATATTTGCATGCAATGCATAATGATTAAATCAGGATATTTAAGATACCTATCATCTCGAATATCTATCATTTCTTTGTGTGAAGAATACCTCAAATCTTTTCTTCTAGTTATTTTGAAATATGCAATATGTTTTATTACCTACAGCCATCCTACTAGGCTATCAATCACTGGATCTTATTTATTGTAGCTGTAGGATTCTATTCAGTAACCGACCTCTCTTCATCCCCATTTCTCTGTACTTTCTCAGCCTCTGGTAACCATCGCTCTACTCTATACTTCCATGAGATCAACATTTTAAGAACCCACATAAGAGTGAAAATACAATATTTTTCTTTCCATGACTGATATCTCACTTTACATAATGACCTTCAATTCTACCCCTGTTGCTACTGATAAAACGATTTTGTTTTTATGGCCAAATAATATTTCATTGCATATGGCCATAAAATATGAAATCATTTTGATATATATATATATGCATATATATATCATATTTTATATATATTTGATACATATATTATATCAAAATATATATTGTATATTTGATATATATTATATTAAAATATTATATTAATATATATCATAATATATATCAAAATATATATACATGCCAAATTTTCTTTAGCCATTCCTCCTTTGATGCACTTACATTCATTTCCAAATCTTCATTACTGTGAATAGTGCTTCATGGAACATAAGACCCATGGAAATGCAGATATCTGTTTACCACACTGATTTTCTTTTCATTGAAAAAATAGCCACTAATCAGATTGTTGGATAATAGGATAATTCTATTTTAGTTTTTTTTATATACCTCCGTATTGTTTATCATAATGGCTGTACTAATATACATACATTCCCATCAACAGAGTTCCATTTTCTGCACATTCTTACCATTTGTTATTTTGACAATAGTCATTCTAACTGTGATCAGGGTACAGCTTATTTTGGGTTTGACTTGGCTTTGGCTGCTTATTAGTAATGCTAAGCAATATTTTCCCTGTGACGACTGGCCATTTCTATGTCTCCTTTTGAGAAGTGTCTCTTCAGCTTTTTGAATCTTTTGAATGGGATATTTTTTTCTTTTTTTCTGTTGAGTTGTTAGAGTTCCTTCTATATTTTACACAGTAATCCCTTGCCAAATTAATAGACTACAAGTATTTTCTCCCTTTCTGTAGTTTACTCTATTGATTGTAAAGCTATCTTGCTGGGGTTTTTCGTTGGGGGAGATTTTTATTAGTGATCCACTTTCACTACTCATTAATGGTCTGTTCACGTTTTCTCTTTTTCTTGGTTGAATGTTAGTATGTTATGTGTAGCCAGTAATTTTTCCATTTCTTCTACATTTTCTGATTTTGTATTATGTAGTTGTTCAAAATAATCTTTGGTGATCTTTTGTATTTTTGTGTATTTTGTTGAAAAATCTACTGTTGGCCTGATGAGCTGCTTCTTACATGTGATTTGATGCTATTCTCTTGCTGTTTTAAAAATACTTTGTCTTTGACTGGACTACAATGTTTGACAAGAATGTGCCTTGGAGAAGACTTTTGCAGTTGAATCTATTTGAGGATCTTGGAGCTTCTTATATCTGAATGTCTATCTCACTTGCAAGACTTTGGGAGTTTTCACCTATCATTTCATCAGATAAGTTTTCTATAACTTCATTATTTTTAATTCTTTCTTCTTTCTTTTTTTTTTTTTTTTTTGTCTGACAGAATCATTTCAAAAGACTTTTCTTCTAGTTCAGAAATTTTCTGCCTTTTTGATCTAGTCTATTTTTTAAACTCCAGATTTTATTTTTTATTTCATTCCTTTTATAGCTCTGTTCAGGATTTCTATTTGGTTCATTTTTATGCCAACTGAGTCTTTGCTGAATTTCTCATTCACATCACACAGTGTTTTATTTCCTCGTATTGTTTACCTACATTCTCTTGTGTCTCACTGAGCATTTTTTACATCATATTTTAAATATGTATTTTTTACATCATATTTTTCTTGCATTTCATAGATTTCCCTTTGTTGGATTATTAGTTAGAGAATTATTGTGTTTCCTTAGAGGTGTCATGTTTCCTTGCATTTTCATGTTTCTTGTGCCTTTAGGTTGATGCTTGCACAGCTGCTTACCAGTTGCTTTTTCCATTTGATGGGCTTTAGTAGACATATCTAGTGTTGGTTGAGTAGAACTCTTTGGCACTCATTCCAGGTGGGCACTGGAGTGTGGTATCCTATGATTTCCTCTGCTGTAATTAGTTTCAGGGATGCCTGTTAATTTCTCAGTAGGTTAGACTGTGTTTTTCAGTGGAGGCACGGGTGAGCCTTTGCTGGAATGGACAGGCCAGGAAGGCCAATCTTCACACCCTGAATATAGTGGTGGTGGGATGAGAATGCCACTGTTTGAGCCCTTGTATGGTGAACATAGGCTTTAACACTAGTGGATTAGAAAAGGTCAAACTTCCAGACAACTTGCTTGTGTGCCAGCGGTGGCAGAGATTGGCTGGGAAAGCAAAAATGTCCTCAGACCACTAGGTGGCATGTGTAGCACCAGCAGTGAGGATAATAATGGCAAGCCAACCCTCAGGTCCCAACTGGCCAAAAATTTGTATATATAGATGTGTACCAGACGTAGCGGTGGCAACAGGCTAGGGGGTGGTCTATCCTTAGGCCTCCAGGAGATATAAACAGATGTCACCATGGTGAGCAGGGTGGATCAGTCCCCAGGACGATGTGTGTGCATGTCAGTGGGCTGGGAGGACAAGACAAAATAAATTTTCCTTTAAATCAAACTATACTTCCACTGCCAAGAAAAATGTTTCTATTTATTCTTTAGATTTAGGTAAAATAGAAGAGCCTCCCCTCAACGTTTTATTTCCCTTAAATTCTGTGGTTTAGAGTCTACATCGGTAGCAATTATGGTCTAATTAAATTTATACTAATTTTATGTACTTTTAGTACATAAAAATAAATAAGATTAAATAAATAAGATTAGTGTATAAAATTGTATAAGTTTCTCATTTTGTGTGTTGATATTTTATCTTTAAACTTTACTGAATTTTTCTAATAGTTCTAACAGCATTTTCTCATAAAGCCTTTAATGTTTTCTCCATATAAGAATATATTAAGAATGTCATAAAACAGAGGCAGAGGCATTTATACTTTTTTCTTTCTTTTCTTTCTTTTTTTTTTTTTTTTTAGCTTTTGGCCTGGGCTGGGTTTGAACCTGCCACCTCTGGTATATGGGGCCGGCACCCTACTCCTTTGAGCCACAGGAGCCACTCCACTTTTTTCTTTCTTATCCAAATATATTTTACTTCTTTTTCTTGCCTAACTGCTGTAGCTATGACTTAAAGTACTGTGTTGAAGAGGAATAGCATGAGTGGACATCTTTGTCTTGATTCTGATATTAGAGGAGAAGCTTTTAACTTTTCGATGTTGATTCTGACATTAGCTGTGGATTTGTCATATGTAGCTTTTAGCCCATTAAATTACGTTACTTCTGTACCTAATTTTTTGAGAATCTTATAATGAAAGGATATTGGATTTTATTAAATGTTCTTTTTACACCTATTGAGATGATCATGTGGTTTGTCCATCTTGTTAATACGGTGTATCATATTTATAAATTTATGTACATTGAATACTTCTTATATCAGAAGGATAAATCCACTTGATCATAGTAGATGAACTTTGTAATGTGCTCTTGAATCAGGTCACTAGTATTCTACTGAGGAGTTTTGCATCTATGCTCATATTTCCCTGTATTTTCTTTTCTTCCAACATCTTTGTATGGCTTTGGTATCTGGGTAAACTTATAAGTTGCATTTCTATACATTAACAGTGAATTTTCCATAAAATAAGTGAAGAAAACAATCCTACTTACAATACCATTCAAATAATAAAATAAATGACATATTAGTAAATTTAACCACAGTGATGAAATATCCACATACTGAAAACTAGTAACATTGAAAGAATAAGTTAAAGGTGACAAAAATAAATGAAAAAACATCTTGTGTTATGGATTAAGATAATTGATACTATTAGAATGCCTGTACTTCCTGAAGAAATGTAAAGACACAATGCAATTCCTACCAAAATACCAAAAGAATTGAATTCAGTTAACTAAAGCAATACATGTGCTTTTATGTTTGTTTCAGCATTGCTACAATAGCCATAATATGAAATTAGTACAAGTGTTTTTTGAATAGATAACAAAATGAATTGAAAACAAAAATGTAGCATGCATGCACAATGGAATATTATACAACAGTAAAAAAGAAGGAAATTCTGTCTTTGCAACAATATACCGTATATATTCGAGTATAAGCCGAGTTTTTTTCGGCACAAAATTTGTGCCGAAAAACCCGAACTCAGCACAAATTTTGTGCCGAAAAAACTCGGCTTATACTTGAGTATATACGGTATATGAACATAGAGAATATTACGTTTAGTCAGGCAGAGAAACAATGAAAATTTTATGGCTTCATTTAAATGTGGAATCTTTAAAAAGCCAAACTCCTATAACAGAAAGTAAAACAGTGGTTACCAAAAGCTGTGGAAAGAGTGAAGAGTGGGAAAGACAAGATGCTGGTAAAGGATATCTAGTTTCAATTAGACGGGAGAAATACATGTTAGTAATATATTACACAGCAAGATGACTATTCATAATAAAATGTATTTCAAAATTGCAAAAAGGGTAGGTTTTAAAAATTCTCAAAACAAGAAAAAGTTGTCATAGATGTGCTAATTAGCTCAATGTACTGTTTCTGTACTATATACACCCCAAAATATCACATTGTACCCAATAAACATACACAATTAATAGTTCTCCACTAACAACTAAAAACAATTTTCAAAAGTCAGATGATTTGTGCTTATGTAGTGTCATCACTACACTTTTAATAAAAGGGTTTAAAATGTCTTATATGAACATTAAATTATTCATATCTAGTGAATGTTATATATTCTGACAGCTCATAAATTTGCTAGTATGTTATACTGAAGAAGATAAGGCATACATCAAGAAATTGAACCTACACAAGATGTTTTAGCTTTGAACATCATTGGTAGTTAGCTACCAGTACTAACTGTAGATTAAGTGCTTTGATGTCTTTTTCGGGAGTGGGAGGCAGAGTCTCTCCCTGCTTCCGAAAGAGAATTGAGGTTGGAATAATCTCTAGGAATTCATTTGGCTTTCCAAAAATCTATCTGATATCATCCCATCTTCTTTGCTATGTGATCTGCACTTGGATAAGGCTTGGGTTTTAGATGAATGCCAATCATAGCTGTGGATCTAAGATACTTACATTATCAGTGATGCTGTGGACATTTTGATTAATATGATAGATTTTTAATAGTGATGTTAATTACAGAGAGGCTTTCCACATTCTTAGAATATGGCTCTCAGATTTGCTAAGAATGCTGTATCTCAAATGAATGTCAAATTAACATAAAATACATTAGCAATATTGATGTAATCATTTATGTGATTAAACTAGGGAGTGAGGTACATTTAAATAATCCAATATAATCAGGAATGTAAATTAATAAATTAATACTTAGTAAATGTAAGAACTTTGTATTTTTTACTTCAGTCTCTTATACTATACCAAAAAGGATTTAATGCATAAAATCTGGAAACATTTTTATAAGACTTCATCTTCTCCCAGAATGTGTCATTCCCCACATTCTCTTGGGCCTCTTCCTTTTTAGTCGTCTGGAGCAGCCAACTGTGACACACCACCCCAAGTCACTACTGCTCCCACCCTTCCTCCACTTTGCTACTTTGGCTCTCCCCCTTAGTCCTCTCATTTCTAAATCTTATTTCAGTTTATTATTTGATTTTCACAAGGAAGGACAAATATGGCAGTCTTTCCTGGATGGAAGAGGTAGAATTTGGGGACCAATCAGGAATTGCACCAGTATTATTACACAATACTTTGCAAAGTAATTTCTTAATCTATTTGTTTTACTTCAGTAGATACAATGAATATAAAAGTTTTATTTGTTGTTTTTTTTTTTTGGGGGGGGGGTTTGGTTGTGGTTGTCATCGTTTGGCTGGCCTGGGGCCGGATACAATGAATATAAAAGTTTTAAAGGCAACTTCTCTGTCTTAAGATAACATAAGACGTGTGCAGAGTTGTGTGTCTTTATATTTTAACCTTGGCAATGGTATTTTCATTAGTTAAAGGTAAAGGGACCTGTTTATAAAAATATTTGAGGTTTTAGAGACTAAACTATATGAATGGAAAGTGAGAGATATACTAAAGGAAAAATGGCAACAACAAGCAATAATCTAGTCCTCAATATGTGTCTGGAATGAGGCAGTCAGCCATCAGAGGGAAGGTCCTAGATAGATTTGGAATGACTTACCCAGACGGTTGCAATGATCTCTGAAAGTGAAAAAATATAAAAAGAATCAATATTGGAATCAACTGGAAACTTCTTACAGATGAGGAATACATTTGCACCAATAGGGAAAAATTTAAGTGAATGTTATAAAACAATTTTCAGGTTCTATTCAGCATGTTTCAAGGTGACCCAGTATGTGTATGTTGTTGAGGGGAAAGAAGGAAGCTACTTTTAATGAAATAACACTCTTGGAAATGTATGAATTCAAATGTAAAGGAAAATCCTAAAAACAAATGTATAACAAGGAAGCCAAGGTTAAATTTAGCTTTGAATTAGATATTATATGTATCATAAATAGGGTTTACCTATGTGATTTATTTTTCCAACTGAGACACTTGTGAGAGAGAAAAGTGCTGGTATTAATAGTTGTCCAGGACTGACCTTAGAAAAGTGGACATGTGGTCCCTGAATCAAGAAGACACTGAATCTTGGATTATATTATCATTCCCAATGAAGTATCAGTGTCCATGATTTGTTCAAATAAGACATATTTTTCACAGTCAATAGCTAATTGGCATTGTAGCTCTAATGACTTCCACTATGCTGAAAGAAGAAGGATATTAGGAAGCTGCACTTAGGAAATAATCAGCAGTGAAGGAGACAGTGTGGCTATTTGCCCAGTTTTTGTACTAAGAATAGGTCTATTAGACAGATCTAAGAGAAAGAAGAAAGAGAACATACCAAATAAAAGTAAAGATGAAATAATGTTCATGGTAGGATATTACAGACCTTGAAGACTCAAAGGTTACTTTACATAGCTAGACGAGGTCAGAACAGTACTGGGAGGCTACAAGACCAAGACCGTCAGTTACACTAGCCATGAAAATCAATGGGCGATCTGTTTTCTATGGAAATAGTCTGCAACATTCTGAGTAGAGTAGGGAAAATAAATAGACACTTTTAAAGAACCAGTAAGCCATGCTGTCTGAATACAGAGACTCTAAAATTTTAGACTTAACTTCAGTTTCCTTATAGTCTGTAAGCTAAATAAATTATAGCACTACCACAGTAAACACAGAAAGCTGCTGAAAGATGTATTCCAATTTCAATAAGCCAGTTTGGAAGAAATTGTGACTTACTTCTAGGAAATAACTGAGTTTTTGGAATAAAGGCAAAATTGGATAAAAGGTTAAATCATTTCCACACTCCTAAAAAGCCTATCCAGACTCAAGATGAAAATATCTCTGGGATTCTATTTTTCATGCTTGTGGCGGTCAGCTGGTACCCCAGGTGATGATCAATGATTAGATTCCTTGGAATTTCATTATTTTTACATGTTTGTGTTAGTTTCAGTCCTCTTGAAATTTATGGCTCGAGGGAGTGACAATATTCAATCTATAGAAAATAAGTTATAGAAAAAGTGGGACTGCCACTGATTGAGTTAATTATATTGGTACTGGAGAACTAAATTAAAAAAGATGTCATTAAGATATTGCTGGTAGTTTAAGATGTTTAGCAGTCAAGAATTATCAGTAGTACCAATCACATGAGCCTATGATTATAATACTAGGTAAGATACAAAGCAAATATTGAAATACATGTTTAGAAAGAACATCTGTGGGCCTCATAGAAACAAACAAACAATAACAAAAACAAAAACAAACAAACAAACAAAAAAACAACAACAGGTTACTGCTGTAGATTTAGAATTGTCCCCAATTATTCACTGCTCACTTCTGTCAAAGAATTCTATGTCCTCTTCCATTGCCATGTCAATTACCGTATCTTTATTCTCTACAGAAGAAACACACTTCTTCAACAAATCAATGTTGCTTTTGACCTTGCAACTGGATTTGGCCAAGGGTATAAAACTATATATGAATGATGCCATTTAAGTTTTGAGAGCTTTTCTACTTTTCTATCTAAATGATGTGATTGCAAAAGAAGCTATTTCTTTAGCCCATGTGTAAAAAAGAAGCAGAGCCCCAAGAGCCAAGCCACAGGTGTTGACTTTGCAACACGTGTGAGACGTGACTATACTTACATCCTTGTAAAGCTCAATGTAAAGTGCTGTGTAAGCCATTCAAGATTGGGGGTAATTATTTTTTATCAGAAATAAAGCTAATGTAAGTAACCTTCAAAAAGTGTCAGATATGGATAGATGAATTGAGGCTTAAAAGAAATAAGGTAACATGTCTTCTTTTTAAAATTCTGTTTTGATGTAGGACTGCTAAATGGATGTGTAATAATGCATAGAGGATTATAATGCATATGGCGAACCTAATAAATTACCAAGCCAATTAGCTCTTAATGTAATACAACTAAAAATACTCTCAAATGTGAGAGCCTAGCAATGCTCTTAACTGTCTTTTACATCATATTACTGAAAGAAAGATGCCAGTTCAAAGGTGTGTCAGACTGAAAGTAGGCATGAACAGTTCCATTAGTAATCCTACCTACTTACACATCTAAGAACACATTCAAGAACACATTCATTAAATGAGGGTTTTGAATGTCTTTTGCTAAGGCACACTATCTAGAAATTATAGGAAGATTACAAAAAAAAAAAAAAATCAGACATATATTGAAGGAAGTGCAACATATAGCTGAATCTGACGAGAATGAGTGCATATTTCACAGAGGCAGAATAAGCTGGACCTTGGTTGTACAATGTGCTGTCTTCAACTAATTTTCAGCAACAATCAGCCATGAAGAGAGGAACATTAGCTAATATAGAAATTAGTGAAGGAGACTATATATAGCTGCACCTTTGCTGGGCCTCATTACATCTAGTGTAATTTTTAACCATCATGCAATGTTAACTGCTAATATTATGATCATTGTCATTAAATGGGTGAGAGAGAAGAGAGACCTATCGTATGTGTCTACTGAGGGTTTTACCATGAGGAAATGAAGTGAAAGAAGACCTGCTGGCTTTAGGGGAGTGCTGTAAATGTTTAATGGTTTGTACTGGTAGTATCAAAATCCAGAACTAGTCTTAGCACTAACTCCATGAATAGCTTATGCTAGATACATTCTAAGGACCAATCTATAACTATAATAACAATTACCTCGTGGATATAAGTGTATTAAACGATTACATGAGGTTATGGTTAGTCAGAGGAGCTGTGATCACACTTTAAATGTATTTATTTCATATACAGTGTGTCCATAAAGTTCATGTGCAAATTAACAGTTATCCATCTCTATTTACATTGCACACAAACTTTATGGACACACTGTGTAAGTCAGAAAACCTAGCCCGTTTTGATAGACACATGCATAGATTCATACACAGAAAGAAAAATACAATCACGTGTTACTTAGTGACAGGGATAGTTTCTTAGAAATGTTTTGTTTTCCTAGAAATTTCATCACTATGAGGACATCATAAATGCTATAGCCTACTGTATATGAACACTGTTTGATGGTTGATTGAACCTAACAAACAAAGCTGCATAGCATTCAGTAACTGTATTAAGTACTGTAGGTTATTGTAACACAATGCTAAAGGTATGGCATCTAAATATAACTAAACACAAAAAGGCATGGTAAAAATATAGTCATATAATCTCATGGAATCACCGTCTATATGGGTGATACACACCACTCACCAAAACATCATTATGCAGAAACTTACTATATGCCAATGGGATTGGTAATGCAATGATAACGCACGGATTTCCGGAGCTAGTGTCATTTCAATTCCCAGGGAAGTAATAATGGATCCCTGAAATTCACTAAGCCTTGGAAATTATGTCAGGAGGCTGAGTAGCTGTGCTGTGTTAATACTTTGGTTATAAAGGAAAATTGTATTCTGATAATTTTAAAAGATGTTGTGACTCTCAGGTTCAAATGCTCCTCTTATTCGGTGAAGTGATAACCCATTTTTAGCCCCAGAGGAGTTGAGAATAGGTAGCATAAACTTGTGGTATAAGTTCAAAATCACAGCAGATTACAACGTGCAAAAGGTACAGGCCAGGCTAAGACACGCATATGCTCAAGGGGACATTTACAGAGAAGCTTTTCAATTGTATTGGAAAGACATCTAATGTTCTTAAGCACAACTCTCACTGACTACTGTGAATTAACTCTGCCTTTTATTAAAAGAAAAACAAAAACAAAACACAAATTTGCTTCTGCCTGAGCAGTCAAGGTTAAGTTCCAGTTACTAACAAGTGGAAATTCTTGTGGTCTAAGGACACAGTTTTGAACCCCAAATAGTTTCATATTAAGGAATGAGTGTTGGGAATGAGCCTTTGAATATTTGTATTGATGACCCACAGGACTGGGACAGGTGGGTTCACAGGAGCAAAGAATCCAAATGGGCACGTACTCTACCGACCCTTTGCAACTCATTGCTTTTCAGCAAAAAACAAGGAGAGGTGAGCCAAGAAATTCCAGAACTCTGATAACACATGTATACTACCTCCTTACTAATAAATTGAAACTAATATTTTATTTTCACAATAGCAATAGTTTCTCCAAAATAAACATAGACTTTCCTCAGCAAGTATCAATCCACTCACGCCACTGAGGAGATGATAGTCTCTGGACTTTTCTATAAAAGACTTTTCTCTAAGATTACTGACTTAAACAATGGTTTCTCCTTGAGAGTGGAAAATTTAAGGAATCACATATTGTAGTGACCCAAAAGCAAGTGGGGAAACAAGAAAGTAAAATCATCTAAAAGGGGTAGGAAAATCTATTTAGTTATATCCTTGAATTCTTGTGATTTTTATGGCCAGGGTGAGATCTAGAAGAAATTGTACTATTCATTTTATGAATTGTTTGGAAATCCCCCATCCTCTGCTCCCCACCCACTGCTTTCATTTTATAGATACACACACAAATCACAGAGGGTCTCCTCAAGGTGTACCTATTCTAGTTAGGCAACTCAATTTCCAATGCACTTAAGTGTATGGCTCCTATGCAAGAGTGGGTGTGCCCTGATACAAAACATAATCTACCTTGTCTGATTGAAAAAATGGAAATTACAATAACATTTTTCAGAAATTTGTATCAATTTCCCCAATCCAGATGGAAAGGACAATTTCCACCCTGAATTATATGTGGCTACAAAAAATAGACAAGGAAAGTATATATACAGGTTTAATGAAAGCCATCAAAAAAGTTCATTTTTATAGTCCTGAAATTTCCCTCATGACTTGTTTTCCTCTAAAGGAGCTGTTGAATTCGCTGGGTTGCTGATTATTTTTTCAACTCACTATTTGTTTTCTCTCTCTCTCTCTCCTCCCTTCCTTCATTTCTTCCTGCCCTCCAGTAAATATTTGGTAAATCATAAAATTAATGCAGGGCCAGGCTCTGTGTCTTACACCTATAATCCTAGCACTCTCACTGGCCAAGGCGGTTGGATCCCTATAGCTCAGGAGTTCAAGACCAACCGGCCTGAGCAAGAGTAAAACACCACTTTGTCTCAAAAAAAAAAGCTAGCTGGGCCTTGTGGTGGGCATCTGTAGTGTTAGCTACTTGGGAGGGTGAGGCAAGAGCATCACTTGAGGCCAAGAGTTTGAAGTTGCTGTGAGCTGTGATGCTACAGCACTCTACCCAGGGTAAAAATAGACAGACTTTGTCTAAAAAAATTAATAATAATAATAATTAATATTTAAAAACTACAGCAAAGAGACTTTATAAACAGGACAAGTAAGAATCGGACACCACCCGTCTTTTAGAGGAATAATGCAAATATGAAATAAACACCTGGTTTTATAGGTTTTACACGGTACTATTTTTCTTCTCTCCCCTTCCTTTCCCGTCTGTCTTGCTTCTTCACATGTCCCACGCCAACCTGCTTTTCTTGCCCTCTTCTCTTCTGTTTTCTGCTCATGGAGGTTTTGTTTGATTTAATTCAAAATAATGAAGACGGACGAGTCAGCCCTGAGTTACTGTCTTAGCAAGGGGGCCTGGGGATCTTGTTTGCACCTGTCCACACTATTTGCTGTTGTTAATTGTGTCATCTTAGTGCCTGCATGGAAGGACAGAATGGTGCCAAGTGCCCTGAAACTGAACCTCTGAGGTTCTGGAACCTGTTGGGATGGCCTTTGTCTTTTGATATATATGTCTGCATAACCTATTTAAGGAGAGACTTGTACCATTGTGTTGTAAATAAAGCAAATTAAAGTCTAATGGGATCTCACTGTGGGAGAGCTTGAGGGAAATAGTAGTTCAGGGACTTTACTTTTTAACACTAGGAAATCTTATTAAAATATAAAAGGAATCAGGTCATTTGTGTTATATATTAAAATAAAGCTCCTTTGAACATCTATATTGATTATAAGTACCTCTTCTACTGAATGCTCCCTGGTGTGACTGAGCAAGCTCCATATCTTAAGAATACTCAGCCAATTGAATTTCTGAAATTCAGGAAGAATACTATAACCAGTTAGGGAATTCTTATTGGTAAAACTGTTTTAGGCATTGCACTTAATAGTACTCAGAAGTCCAGTGTTTAATTGTTTTTTCTCTATCATGTTTTAAATTTTGTTTGTTTGCTCTTTTAATACAAGATTATACTTTGTCCAGAATGGTATTTTCTAAAACTTGAAGAAAAAAAGACTTTAATAAATTTTGCTTAGAATTTATAGGCCCACAAAATTAGGAAGTCTAGGGGTGAATAAAACAGACATCATTTTGCTCTCATGAAAATCTAGTCTTATGGGAAGACCGGTGATTAAAAATAATATCATAATTGTTATAAAGGAAAAACTCAGTGGACTATAAATAAAGGATCTAATTCAATCTAGATAAATGTCTTCAGTATTTCTTTGAAAACTTAAAAAAATTTTTTTTCACTGAAATCCAAAAGATGGGTGCTTTGCTACCAAAAGTAAGAAGACAAACCATTTTGGGCAAAGGGAACACGATGTGTAAGACAAGGAATGGTACCACTCTGTGAACTAAAACAAAAAAAAAATCTTAAGGCTCCCTTCTCAACAACTGACTGACTAGACCCCCCTCTTGGCCAAAAAAATCCCCCAAACTGAGCTGCTGGCCAGGAGAAAGGAGATCAGACAGGCCTCATGATGCCCCTTCCCCTTCTTAGAGACACACTTTGTGACTCACCAACACGCCTAAGGCCCTGCAAGTCCTACCCTCAGGTCCTTAATCTGCATAACAAACCACTTGAGTCAGTCCTGGTGCTTTGTCTCTAACAGACCTTTTCAAAGTATTTCTTTTCACTGACTCCTGGTCTTTTAGACAAAGTCTATCTTTTTCAGCCAATTGTCAGCTAAGGAATCTGTAAATACATCTGTAACATGTAAGCTCCAGCTTCCAGATATCCCACCTTTTTGGGTCAAACAATGTGTGTTTTCCGAGTATTGATTTTTGACTTTACCTGTAATTCTTGTCTCCCTAAAATGTACAAAATCAAACTGTAACCCCACCACCTGGAGTCCACTTGCTCAAGGCTTCTTAGGTATGGCTTTAGGTCATGGTCCTCCAATCCGGGTCAGAATAAACCTCCTTAACTTGTTTTACAGAATACGGCTTCTTTTCTGTTGACAGCTCAGTACAGATAATGAAGGAAAGTCAATGTGTAAAGAAATAATGGGAGAATGTTAGATGGTAATGCTGGAGTAGAAATCAGAGCATGGTGAACCTTGTACATATTAAAAGTAAGTCACGGAAAGCAGGAAAATCACATTCAGGGGAGCGTTATTAAATAATTGATCCAGAAAGAAGAAAGCTGGATCACTAAAGAGGTTGTTGCATTAATTCAATAAATAGATGATGATAGATTGGATTGGGATGCTGGCAGAGAAGATGTATGGCAAGTTCAGAGTCTTTTAAGAGACAAAAATTGATAGAGTATCTGAATTCCCTGATGTTGAGGAGAAGAAAAAGGAGGGCTTCTTGAAGAATTCTCATGTTTTCATCTTCTACAACTGGATATTGTGGTTTATTCATATGGGAGCTAGTGGAGGAAGGCACGGAATATTTACTTTTGGACCTGGTGACACACATATTTGTGAATAGGCAGCTGGTTTTATAGGGTCAGATTTCAAAGTGAGGGTTGAGGCATAGACACGTATTTACGAATTTAGTGTCAGTGTGTATATACCTGACAAATGAGGCCCTGGGTGTAGTGTGAGCACTTAATGAAAGGTCTTTGGATGAGAAGGAATATACAACTTTGGAGAAAGCAAAGAGAAATATAACACAAATGAGGCAGAAGAAGATGGATGATCCAAGTAATGGAGAAGAGAGAGTTAGAGGAATGAGAATAATGCCAAAAGAATGTGATATCTGATAAAGGCATATCTTAACATTATTATTATATTTAGAAGTGGTAGTTAATGCTAATGTGAAATGCTTCTGAAATATCAGGCAAGGAGAATACTGAAAAATATTCATTGGACAGGTAAGTAAAAGCTCTCCAAGAAGTGGGGTCAGTTGACAGGTTGGAATGAAATAAAGTACAAGAGAACTGTAAAGAAAATCTTTAAGGAAGTTGGTTTGTGAAGACAATAATACGAGGTGGCATCTGGGCAAGAAATTGGCTTTGAAGGAGGATTTTTTTCCCCCTCATCATTTAAAATTAGCACAATTCCAACCTGTGTAGTTGGCAAGGAACAAATATAGGAAATAGCTAGAAAGCAATATTCAGAAGAGAGTATTGTGATTATTGTGGTTAATTGTGTAATAAGCAGGCCAAGAACAGGTGAGGCCAGCTGAAATGCTGGTCTCCTGAAAAGAAGCAACACAGCAGGTGAATAACCTAAAAATAAATGTTTAGGACACCACAAGCTGCTTTTAAATGTTCATGTGCATTAAGACTTCTAATGTCCACTCACACAAGCTAGAAACTATAAATATCTTCCTCTAACAGATGAGAGATAAATTACTCCAGGCAATTTCAGGTCTGGGAGAGCCAAGAATCACACCTAGAAAGCCTGACTCCAGGGTCAAAGTGGTTATCCACTACTCTATCCTGTCTATATTTATTTCAAGGAATATAAAGGGAAGCCTATGTCTTGACCTCTATTGTTTTTCATCAAAGATTAATTAAGTCTTCACAATAATATACTACATATGTAGGATTATTCCAATATTATAAAGAACAAAGTTTAGAGGAGATAAAAATGTCCTCAATTTTATATATTGTAAATGGTAAGAAGAAAATTTGAACCCAAAGCTGAGCTTAAAACCATTTACCTTACCAACTTCAACCCTGTTCAAATACTCAGGGTTGAAACCTATCATCCTGCCGATCACAGTTACTTCAACTATGAAAGTTCTACGGTATTTAGAATAAGGAGGCCCTACTCCAAGTCAGCATTTTTTTTTCATACTGAGAATGAATGAAAAAAAGAGTTGTGATTTTAATTCAAACTGTTGTATTTTTGGGTTAAGAATTTAAGAACTAAATTTTATCATCTTCCAAATTCAAATCATATTATTGGGTTAGGCAAATCCAAGGAAAAAGTTAAAAATATTTTTTATTAACATACATATATCATTTTATTCATTTCAATGACTATTCCTAAAGAGTAATTTTGAAGTTTAATGCCTTCAATGTAATTACCAACATATACATAGCACTATGCATCTGAAACACTTTCAAGTAAAGTCATTAAATACCTTCACATTTTCACTGTTTTCACTAACGTGTATCTATTTCAAAGCATTTGACTTCAAAGTGTGGATAGCAAATTAGTGGAAACATTTTGTGTGCTTTCATTTAACTAGACCCATACCAGAGATTTTGATTTTCAGATTCCCATTGACATAACGTCACATATACCACATATTAGTTTACTAAGGTTGCATTAACAAAATATCCTGAAATGGGTGACAAATATCAAAGCTTATTATCTCACACTTCCAGAAATCTGAAGTCAAAGTATTATCGTGGCTGGTTTCTCCTGAGGGTTGTGTGGGAAGAATCTATTCCAGACCTCTCTCTCCTTGGCTTGCGGATGGAGGGATGTTTTCATATTCACCATCAATCTCCTACCCATGTGCCTGTTTTTTTATATGAAGACCAGTCATACTGGAATGGTTAAGATGAGGTTAAGGACCTCATCTTAACCTAACTAAATACATCTACAAGGACCCTATTTCCAAGGACTTTACAATATAAACCTCGGGGGGAGAGTGGGGACACAACTCAATCTACAGCACCATCAATGAAATATTATATTTCGTTCTGTCTTAAAAATTATGTCAATGTCTTGGAATCTCTGGTTTCTCCTTAATGATTAAGTGTTGTTACAAACAGAATGTGTCTTTTTCCATCTGTAAAACATTGTAAAAAAAATTGTAAGCCTTTTTTCCTTCACTCTCCTTCATACTGATCTGGGAAGCCGTACTTGGACCTGATGATTTCATAGTCAATATAATACCCAAAAGATTTTTGCTTTGGTATGTTTTGTTTCAGGATATTGATTGAGGGGAGGGGTGAGATTGTGGGTCATCGTGCTAATTGAATAAATGACTTTCAAAACCAATTTGGGCCCTAGAGATCATTTCCAAGTGTCACCATGACCTTCAAAGAATGGCGTGTGGGTATATTTGCTTGCTTTTTTCTTGTTTGTTTGTTTTTACCCCACCCCACTCTCTGACTTAGATGTTACAGAATATGACATGTGAAGCACAAGACAAGCAACAATCTTAGGGATACATGAAACTTTTCTTCATGCAGCTCATGTTACACTTATTTCTGGTGCTACTACCATATTGAATTTATCATCCAACCAGTACAAGCCCTTATTTCTGGGGAAATCTATCATTTAGGGTAGAAATTAAAGATATAAAGTGACCAAGTGAAAGAAATAAGAAGCTTCCAGGGCTCTGGGGAGTGAAGCAGCCTTTTGGCTGTCTTTCTCCTTTTGTTCTGATTTGGTGAGAAAGGCCACTTTACGCAGGGTGACTGATGGCCAAGTCTTCTCTCCTCTTCCTCTCCATTTATGACTCAGTGTCTGGCTTTTTCCCCAGGCTCTTCAGTGTAGTACATTGTCTTTATCCTAACTTTAATTCAATGTATCTAAAATTAAGCACAGGCTCTATGCCTGGATCTTATGTAATCTCAGAACTAAAAGTTTGTGTAACATAAACATAGATTGTTCTCATGCTATGCTCTCAGTGATAGATGAGATTGAAGCTTTACAAATTGACTAGCTATATTACTGTGGGAAAATTACATAAACTCTCCTACCTTCAATTATCTCATCTGCAACATGAGAATAATGACAACTACCTCTTAAGTTTGCTCAGGGGTTAAGAGATGTTACTGTCAAGCATTGAATGTTGCTTGCCTCCAGTAAATGGCTAAGAAAGTCATCCCCGTTGCTGAGTTCAACAAAGTCTGGCAATTTTTTTTTTTTTTTTCATCTTCCTGATACAAACTGGCTAAGAACAGTACTTTTTGCAATAATCCATTTTATATAATCTCCAGACATACAAATTAACCTTATAAATATGATCTTCATTCTGAAGGCCTGATTTTAACTATTTTCCTTAACACCTTTGAGATTTTGAGTAAACAGTTATCAATTTGAGCTTCAGTTTACCCGTCTAAAAAATGGTGACAATAATCATGCCTATCAAGATAAGTATCATTGATTTTGAAAGTAAGTTACAAATTTCAAAGTATGACATAACTGTTTCATCTTATCATGCTCAGTTTTGAAAAACTATTGCCAGTAAAATATGCTATGAATGAAAATGGAGTTTAAGAGGCAGATGCAGCCAGATTTATCTGAAAATACTGAGAAAAATGTAATTATCTAATTAGCTGTCCAAGATAAATAAATAGATCTGTAGCCTCCACCCACCAATTACTGAGACTGTCATCTGGTATTTTTCTAGTAGACTTGAATAAATACCATCTCTCTTTCTCTCTCTCTCTATATATATATATGCATATATATATAATTATGAACAGTGAAAGATTAATTCATCCAAAATGGTGTTATTAATCTGTCATACTATTTTTAAAGATGAAAAAATGATTGCTGGGCAAGAGGGACATGTATTTGAGCCTTCTCAATTTTGCATATCAGTCTTAAAGATCCCAAGTCACAGATGTATATGTGTAATAAGTGATATGGATGTATTATATTTTTATATTATTTCTACATAATTATTTGTTTTAGATATAAAGTGATTTTATTAAATATTATATATATATATATCTTATGTCACTGATGTATACATTAGTTTCATATCTTGGTTTTTTACTATTTTATATCATTTGTTATTATAGACTAAGAACTTGGGAATTATATCTTCTTTTCTAAAAACTGATAAATCGAATTAGGTTAATGAATGCATGTATTAATAAATATTATATCTTCATATATATTTTAAGTTGTAGTTTGAAAACTCTATCAACAGCTTCAAAACGTCATTTCCAAGACACATGTTTACTGTGCAAGCCGTGAAGATGAGATGATTGATGCAGGAATTTAATACATAAATATCTTGTTAACATTTGTGAAAAATAATTATGTATTTATGATCATTTTATCAACTTGTATAATGTTTTTTATTAAACAAAAGTTGAATTTTCTGAGTTTCAGAATGGAGGATTACAAGCTGGAATCAAGAATATTTTATTTCTGATATATAATATACACACCAAGAATCAAAGACATTTCTGGGTTTAAACACCAGCTAAAGGTAAGAGTATAAAGGTAAACGAGATATCAAATAAAGAAAAGAAATGTAATGCGAGATGGCTTATAAAATTAGGTTACTTCATTTGTTAATTGCTTTTCCTTTTGAAAGGTCTTTTGAGAGAATTTAATATAATAGATATTCTAAGAAAGCTACATTTCTTCTCCCATTCTCATATTTGATCATTAAGATTTCTAGTATCAAGGGAAATTTACTATATCACACTTTGAATCAGCCAAACTATGTGAATTATTTATCTTTAATAAAGAGCTCACATATTGCTTTTCACAATAACTGTTAAGTTAAATAATTGCAAAAAATGGTTAGGCATATATATTATATACTATTTACTTTCTGTTATTTTTCAATGATTTGTGTGGGATTTTTAGTGTAATAAATTAGCAAAAGTAGAATAAATTATTTTAGAATTTACCACAACAGCTTTAACTGATATGTTGAGAGTATTGACCTTCCTCTAAAATTGTTAAACACAAGTCACTACCATAAAAAAGGAAATGAAGATGCTTACATTAATATCTCCTAAGAAATATAATCATCTCAAATAATAGTTAATGTTAACTACAAAATGCCTATCAGGAAAATCTATATTGTAATAAAAGCATTTTATGAAGAAATAAATATAAAATTGAAAATAACTAAATGCGTATATATCTTTAAGATAACTAGAAAATTTAGAGTATGCATTTAGTAACATACTCGCTTTTAATAGTTCATCACCTCTAGATCTTAACCACCATGCTGGTAGAGATAGGTGCTTTGTCATTTGTTGTAACTCAAGCCCATAGATTAGGAACCCTGAAGTCAATAATCAATGAATATCAATTGAGATATGAATAGACAAGTCACATTCTGATTATTTCAAAATCGAACAATAATTAATAGAACATATAATCTGAACAAGTCACTATTAAGAAAATTATTTGCTAACATTGATTAAAATTTAAATAAACCTGTTCTTATTTAGGAATATGCATAATATTTTATAATATACTATTTTTAAATTTTTGCTATACATTGCAGTACATAGATAATAATTTGAAATCAAAACCAGGATATATTATTGACCTTAGGCATGGTTCTTCATTTTACATATTTCTATATTGGTTCTTGTTACTTCTCCAATTGCAGATAATGGATGATAGCATTATATATACCAATAATAGTCAAGTTGAAAAAACAGTTATATGTTTTAATATGAAAAACGAAGCTCAAAAAAACTATGTAGACCAAATTAACACAAATATGAAAACTACTTCTAGTATTTTTATTATTTTACTTTGTTGTTACATGAATGAATTACATAGTGAAGAAGTCAGGCTCTTTAGTGTATTTGTCACCCAAACAGTGTACCTTGTACCCAAGAATAGCACCATTTTAGCATTTTCGTATTTATTTAGCTATTTCAAACCCTATTCAGGGAACAATTTCTCATTAAAATCTCTTCATCATTGTTTTCATTTACTTTGTCTATTTTTGTTTGTTTTAATGAAATCATTTGAGGCTTTAAACTCCAAATTTGAAACTCTTCAAATCTTCTAAGACAGAATTTAAAATATAGAGTAAATGGCTAACATGGTTTCAAATGCAGGAAACACAAACTCTTGTCTTCTAGACCCCTTATGACCCTGGGGGAGAACCACTTCATGTTTATTTGCCATACTGCGTTATAAACTTACTTTAAGTCAGCACATTGTTCTGGAGCTTATCCAAGTGCTCACATTTCCACCAGTCTTCTGTAACAGTGTGTGATCCTAACCAGAACACAGATTAACCCAGGAGCTACCACTTCCCTGGGCACCTTAGAACCCAGGTGACAAAAATCACTAACCCTCCGTGTACTCTAGACAGAGAAATCTTTATAGTTCTATGGTATGGTGCTTTTCACCACATATGGTAGACTTTGCATAGTAGATCCCCCAATTAAAACAAATATACATAAAACAGAAAAAATAGAAAAAAAATTAAAAATAATGATAGACACATAGCATGAAAATTTGCATGAAAATCATATAATTTCTTTTTATCTTATTTTTTAAAAGGAAATTTGCATCTTTCTCTAATTGGGCCTTGTTATACCCTCCCCATCTGTAATTAAGTGTAGCTGTTTCTCAGGTTCCTGCCAAACCTCTAAATCACTCTCTCTCTCACTCCCCCCCCCACCACTTAATAATTCTAAATTCAGAATGCAGTATTGAATCCACTGACTCTCTCTCTCTCTCTCTCTCTCTAACACACACACACACACACACACACACACACACACACACGTACGTTTATGCTATTTCTAATTCCTCATGTCATAACCAGTAGTCTCTAAGTCATGTCATGTTTGGTGATTTTTCAACAATGCCCACAAAAGGCAAAATTTGTTTGAAGGTTTTTGTTGTTGTTGTTTGTTTTTTTGTTTTTCAGATGGATATAAGGATATGGATATTTATGTCACCTTTGTTGCATTTCTAAGGTAAAGTTCAAGTTGTAGTCCAGCCCTTTACCCAGAGGGCTTGCTGAACACCCTCACATTGTGCACTGGTTTAAAGTTTTATCTACCTTTTCTATATATATTTTCCCCATCAGGTCACAACTTTCTTGCCTTTTACCTTGTGTCAGGCATCATACTATTCCCTGGTAGTATCTTTTTTGATACTTTAGTATTTGATGTAAGCCACAAGATAAGAAAACTCTTTTTTTTTTTTTTTTTCCAGACTGTAGCAAGTTAATTTATCGAATCTTTCTATCTTAAATTTTTAGTGTTTACCTTTATTTGAAAGGACCATGAGTGGTAAAATTGATATAATTTGATTTGTCTCAAATTTGAAGCCAAAGAACTATTTTTAAAGCAATTGTCTTGGCATTTTATCTCACCCACCTACCTACCTGCACACACAAACACACTCACTCTCTCTCTCTCTCTCAGGCACACATGCTCTTTAATTTTCTTCATTTTCCTTTTCTTTTCTGAGCTTCTTCTTGCCATGTTTGTTCTCTGTCTTTGCTATAATAGTTCTGATCCCTTTGGACATCATTTTCAAAGCAGCACTATTCACAATAGCAGAGAGGGAAAGAAAGCAACCCACAGGTTCATGGATGGATGAATGGGTGAACAAAATGTAGCATGTATACACAGTGGAATGTTACTTAGCCTCAAAAAGGAAAGATATTCCATCATGTGCTACAACATGAATGAACCTTCAGAACATTGTGCTAAGTGAAATAAACCAGTCATAAAAAGACAAATACCATATGATTCCGTGTATAAGAAGCTTATATTTATTTTTTAAATTTTTTTGAGACAGAGTCTCACTTTGTTGCCCTCAGTAAAATGCTGTGGCATTGTAGCTCACAGCAACCTCAAAATGTTGGACTCAAGCGATTCTCTTGCCTCAGCCTCCCAGGTAGCTGGGACTCTAGGTACCCACCTGGCTATTTTTAGAGACAGCGGTCTCTCTCTTGCTCAGGCTGGTCTCAAACCCATGAGCTCAGGCAATCCACCCACCTCAGCTTCCCAGAGTGCTAGAATTACAGGTGTGAGCCTCTGTGCTCGGCCCAGAAGCTTCTAAAATAGTCAAATTCATAGAAACAGAAGATAAAATGGTGGTTGCCAAGGGGTGAGGAGAATAGGAAGGGTAAGGGAGTTGTTTAAAAAATGTGGCATTTCAGATTTGTAAGACTAAAAAGTTCTTGAGATCTGTTTCACAATGTGAACACACCAAGCACTATTGAACTGAACACTTAAAAATAGTTATGACAGAAAATGTTATATCATGTGGGTTTTGGGTTTTTTTTAGCACAATAAAACATGTCTAAATAAAGCAGGGGGTAAAGAGTATTTTTTTGACCTTTGACACAGATGTGCTGGTTTATATATCACTTTCCATTTGAACCCAATAATTGAGGAGTTTAATTATGGTAGCTGGCAAGTCACCACACAATTAACTTAAATCCTTTGTTTCAACAAGCCTTCCCACCTTTGTCACCTACAGTGTTTTGTTTCTATCTTTATCACGGCATTTATCCTGTTGTATTTATGACTCTTTGTCACCCCCACCTGATTGTGGATGCCTGTGATTATGATTTAATTTTGTAGGCCAGAAGGTTGGGCATGTGGCAAGTGCTCATACTTGAATGATGTTCAAGTAATTAAAATTGTCAATTGCAGTAATGGAAAGAACTCTGGTCCAGGCAGTAGGAGATCTGAGTTCTAATCCTGTTTCTACCACTCCCTGGCCTCCGTGGTTATCAGTTTATTGGTCTGTAAAGAGATGAGGTTGGACTAATCAATCTCTAATGCCATTCCTGTATATCAGGAGCACCCGCAGAACACACGAGAAGGCCAAAGGATGATGCAACCTCACACGTGAATACCTCTGTTTGGAATCTATGCCTGGAAGAGCTTGAGTAGCTTTGGGCCATTAACCAAACCCTGAGGACGGCAATGAGACAAAACCCAAAGGGAGACGCTATGGGAGTAGCATTTTCTAATGACCACACTGCACGAATTTGGCAATAGCGAGGAAATTATTATCTTCTCCTCTTTCCAGTTACTTAAGAAAACAATGACATTGCATTCTGTAAAATTATTCAATAGTTTCTTGAAAAAAACATAGTTTCTCTATTGCCTATTTTTTTTTTTTTTAGTACCATATTACTTTTGGAGAAAACTGGAAAGAAAAACATTATTCTACTACAAAAACATCACATCCTTACTTCTCTTTTGCCCTAAGAAAGACCTATTGGGCTAACAGAATGTTGAATTTGCAAAGCTGGTGTGCTTCATGATATGAAAGAATTCTATTAATTACTTTTCTTAAAACTATATCTAGAATTTTACACCAGATTTTGAAAATAGAGTTAAGTACTTTCTCCTTATCTAAAAACCAAGTCGCTTATATAGATGTATACAGGGATTTCCAGACCTTTGATTCTCTAGGGTATTTGAAAGTGTCTGAAACCTCTTAAAAGAGTATATTAACATGTATCCCAAAAGTTAGGCTATAATACTATTTAACTGCTCTATTTTTCCATTATGAGTCTGTCAGCAGGAATATGTTGCCCTATAGTACATGACAAGTGAAAACGCTGGTAACATTGTTTTTCATAGACAGAAAAAATACCAAAGAAGCAATTTCTTAGCTAAAATGTCACCTGTTAGATGTATAGGGCTCACTGTATTTTGTTGCCCTGGTAACAGATGGTGTAAAATGACTCCTTTGCACTGCTCCATCAGAGTGATTGCATCCTGTTTTTTCCATCATTTTACAAGAGGCTGTTTTCATTCTTCCTTCCTGACCATATTAAGTGTAAAGAGATTGAATTACTGTGCTGTACCCTCTCCATCCGATGTGGATTTAAGAGTTGATATTGATGTACTGAGAACTGCGTGCTTCTTCAAGAAAAAAAAAAAGCTACAAATTATAATGAATTTGACTTTTATGTATCGACCATTCTAGAGTTGAAGCAGGGTTTCTGCACCCAAGGGATAGACATGGCCTGATCAGCATTTTTCACTCGAATGAATCCAATTGATAAAGCAATATACTCAGTGTCACTTTGCTTGATCTCCAGGTTTAACAATAGTCATGCTAAAAGTAGATACATTACTCCATAAATTTTACCCATAAAAAAAATGTGCTAGCCATAGCTGTCTACGGCTGCACTCCTTCCATTTTTTAACTGAGTAGGGCAAAAAGAAGGCCTATTCCAAAATTGTGCTGAGACCGTGCAAGTGTGGGCAACGTGTGTTCAGGTGTACGTTCTGACAATGTCATCCAAACACTCTTCACATCCCTACTCACTAACCCCCAAGTCAGAAAGGACTTCCTGTGACAACCAGCTTCTTGCTTTCTTAAATGGAAAATTACTCTCCAAAGTGACACACTGCTTTATAATTATCAAACTGTTTCACTATGTCACTACCAACAACTTAATGCCTCCAAAACCATTTAGTTGAAAATTTCATTTGTCCCACATTTGAAATAGGAGAGTGATTTTCTTAAAGCAAGGGCTTTCATTAATGTACTTTGAGTAATTTAATTTGTGATCATTGCTACATAATACTTACCATTCCATAACTTTTTTTTTTTTTTAACTTAGAATTACATAGAGAAAACAAACGAGAGAATGGGGGGGGGGGATAAAGAAAGGAGAAGTATTTCAAAAGAATGGGAAATGCTCCCTTGCCTTAGGGGCTGGGCCGGGAACACTTGAGTGATCTATTTAATTAACATTTATGTCATAGGAAAAATATCTCTGTTTAATTGTAGTCACTGAACAGCAATTCTCTTTCAGAATTTTGTATTTAAAAACCTGTTTTGAAGTCCTATTGCCCGGATACCATTTGGAGAGGCAAGAGATTCTGCCTGCACTGCCAGTTTGGATAACTGAGTATTTAGACTTTTTTAAATGACTTAAACCATGATGACAAAGGATTATTTCCCTTCATATAGGGGGCATCACAAACAGTTAAATAGCTAACCAATGACCTTTCTGTGGTTTGATTATTCTTAACATGTGTACCAGATGACACTATAGTATCAATTTGCTCTTCTTTTCTTCTCTGGTAAGTTGGCTATAAAAAGTTCTTTGTCTTAAGTCATATTCTCTCTCTCTCTCTCTCTCTCTCTCTCTCTTCTCTCTCTCTCTTCCTCCTGCATCTTGTACAGCCTCCTATTCTAATTTCTTAACTGACCTATATCCCAGAAATTCACTAATGTAAGGTATCCTGATCTTAAAAAAGGTTACCAAAGAAAACTCAGTTCATCTTTCTTTCTTTCTTTCTTTCTTTCTTTCTTTCTTTCTTTCTTTCTTTCTTTCTTTCTTTCCTTTTCTTTTTTTGAGATGATGTCATCTCATGTCATCATGAGATGTCACCATGTCACCCTAAGTAGAGTGCTGTGACATCATAGCTCACAGCCACCTCAAGCTCTTGGGCTCAAGTGATTCTCTTGCCTCAGCCTCTGGAGTAGCTGGGACTACAGGTGCCTGCCACAATGCCCAGCTATTTTTAGAGATGGAATCTCTCTCCTGTTGGGGTGATCTACTCCTGAGCTCAGGCAATGCACCTGCTTTGGCCTCCCAGAGTGCTAGAATTACAGGCGAGAGCCACAGTGCCCTGGCCTTCCTGTTTATCTTCTAAATATCCTTTTTCATTGGCTTTTTAATGTCGCAGCAGTTTTATGTCCTTTATCCCTATGGGTTTATGCCATGTAATTAACATCATGAAGTGGTTGCCCTCAAAGTGTGGCCCCTGGACCAGTAGCTTCAGCATTAACTGGAAACTGGTGAGAGATGCAGATATTCAGGCCTACTCAGCTTTACAGAATGAGAAGTACTGACCTGAGGCCCAGAGATCTGTGTGTTATGAAGACCTTCAGGCAATTCTGATGCTTGCTAACATTTGAGAACCTCAGTTTGTTCATAATTAGCCCATTCTGGCAATCAACCCCATAACACATCCACACAGCCACAGTCATGGACCGAAACAACTGATTTAAAGTGACACTGCTGTGAGTTTGGTGGTCTGGGACCTCCTCCCAAAAGTGTATTGGTCCTTATTTTATGAACTCTACAGAGTTTGAGGGGAACATTTTACAGTCCCTTTAAGTGAAGTCAGCCATGCCATAAGTGTTAAGTGTTGCTGAGCGGGAGATGCTGAGGGGAAAACACTATCAGAATCGTAGTTCAGAGACTGGTCTCCTTGCTTGCCACTAACTATATATGTTTTTCAGTAACTCATGCAGCCTCTGGTTCTTCATTTGCAAATGCGAATAAAACCCTTAAGTCACAGAGATCAGATAATAACTGAGAATATAGCTTCTAAAATATAAAGAGCTACACAAACAGAAAAAGATATTAGTAATCTCACTCTCTATCTTTAAATGTAGTTTTCAATTAACGGAGATTTAAATAATGAACTACTTCCATCACTAAATGTCTTTTCTCACTCAGTATGCTTCCAGAAAAATCAGGGATTTTTAGTAAAAAAAAAAAAGGTTTTTTCTCCTTTCCTGTTTGGGCTCTGGACTCGCTGCATAAATAGCCTGGTACATAATACCCCCTGCTTGGAAATGGCCTGAAAGAGCAGCTCTCATTTTGTGCTCAATCACAGAAACAGTCCCTCACTCATATTTTAAGAAAGATAAGGGAGCTGCCAGGCGTAAGTGCCTTGTAAATATATTTCCTTTGCAGGATTACAGGACATGGAGGAACTGACAACTGTAGATAGCGCTTTCTGGGTTGTGCCATATCTTCCTGGGCTGGGGGGTAATCGTGTGAGAAGTTTGGGGGTTATTAGGACCAGGTGCTAAGATCAAAGCATTGTGCATAGGTGGACGGGAACACACAGGTCTCTCTCCAACCCTCACCCACCTTCCTGCCACACACCTCAGGAACTGAAATCTTATGAGAAGCACTGTCTGACAAAAAATAATGCAAGCCACTCATGCCACTTCAATTTTTCTTATAGCTTCATTAAAATGTATTTAAAAACAGATAGGATTAAATTTTAACATGTGTTCTATTTAATCCAATATATCCAAAATAATGTCATTTCAACATGTGATCCACGTAAACATTATTAATGAACCATTTTGCGTTCTCCTTGCCACACACAGTCTTTGAAATCTGGTGCGTTACTTTCCACTGACAGCCCACCTCCATTTGAACCAGCCACATTAGAGCACTCAAGTAGCCACACACAGGCAGTGTGGCTACTGCTTTGGACAGAAGACGTTTAGAGAAATTTAATTGTAAAATCCAGATTGATGAAACACAGAAGTCTTACAGAAAAGTTGCATCTCGTGCAGAACATGTTTGAGCAGCTACTGGTGCTGTTTCTGAGTCCTTCTCTTTCACACTCTCTTCAACACACTGACACACACGCACCGTGCGTCCATGGGGAACAGTGCCCGGGGCAAACGTCCCCCTTTGCCTTTCGGACGTTGTTGGTTCTGTCTTGGCACGGTGAGGCCTCCTTTGTGTCTTCTGAACAGTAAGTGGAAGGAGATGGTGCTCAGCATGGAGTCATGAATGCACAGTATTTGTACCAATCGTGCCCCTGTTCTCTTTCAAAAGCAAAAGACTGACTTGGAATTGTTTCTACTTATCATTTCTCTGATCTGGTGAAGGCAAAAAAGGAAGAGAGAGGAGCATGAAGAAAAGGCTCTGAGGAATCTTCAGACTCCCCAGCACAGGTCACCTCTGACCTTTGGAGGGATAGAAGACTCTGCTTAGACGAGTAACCTTCGTCCTTCATGCTTCATAAACATAAAGAATGTTCACATTTGGAAAAAAAAGAAAGTTTTGTAGGTAAACGTGATAGAGTTAAAGAGCAATTAAAGCCAAGTGCTTAGAACCAATCAGAATATTTTGAACCTTCACAAATTATAATAGTATGTGTTAATTTACTAGACTGTGTTTAAAAATACTCATGCCAACTTGATACTTTCTTTCCTTCCCTCCCTTCCTCCCTCCTTCTTTTCCTTCCTTCCTTCCCCCTTTTTCTTTTTACTATTTGAAAAATGTCTTGCTTTTTGATTAGTGGAAACTCTTTGGGGACAGATGATAACCATTTTGGGTAAAGTCTCTACATCATCATCACACCCCAATACCTCTTCACCCAGCCTTGTGTCTGGGGAACATCTCCCTACATCTCCCTGACTGTGGATCCCATCTGCTCCTAATTCCTGCCACCCTCGCCTGCATGAGCGCATGTGGCTCCCCTCATCACTACAGTGCTGGCTAATTTAGCCCTGCTGATTTGATATAACTGGATAAAACTTTATGGCATGCTATGATTGTAAATAGGCCTCCTCTTGTTCACAGTCTGGGAAGGCCAGAGGGCCATTATATCTTAATTGGGTAATTTCTTTTTTAGATCTCTAAAGGCAGAGTGGCTGCATCAAAGACACCTCAGAGCAGAGCCTCTGGTGCTAGCTGGTGTTACAGTGTTGGGAATTCTGAGAGGGCGCAGGACCTTATTTATGGACTGAATTTTTTAGAATTTTTGAACAATTTTGCTTAACTTGCCTTAAAACAGAGATTTAGGTTCATTATATCAACCTATTTGAAGAAAGACATGTTTTGTTTTTAGATTTTTTTTTTGTTGTTGTTGTTGTTGTTGTTGTTTTGCAGTTTTTGGCCGGGGCTGGGTTTGAACCTGCCACCTCCTGCATATGGGATCGGCACCCTACTCCTTTGAGCCACAGGCACTGCCCAAAGACATGTTTAGTTTTAAAAGTATCTTTTGTTTCCATTTTTTTCTCTCTCTTATGTATTTTCTTGTTTCATACACGGGGTCCTTTCAGAAATTTCAACAAATTTCAAAGCTATGTGCTTCTATACCATATGAATGTATTCTAGTTTGTTTGCAGCTTGCAAAATATATTGGATGTAAATGTAAACACATGCACAACTTAAAACTCAAAGGAAAGGGGTTGGCTCTTTGAGTCCATAAATTGTACCAATTAACATGCAACACGCTGCAGCTGCCATTTTACGGAAGGCCGATAAAACAAAATGAAACAAGGAGATTTGTTTCAGAATAAAAGTGGCAATGTAAAAATGTAAAGGAAATAATCTTTTCCCAAAGCATTATGAACCAAACCAAAACAGAAGAAAGAGAATAAAGGAACTGTTGCAAGGAAGAGAAGGCGGCAGACAGGATAGGAAATAACAGTGAGCGCCGTTCCCACCACTACAGGATCTGTGCAGCAAATTGCTGTGCTTTAAGGAGAAGTAGCAATCAGCACCGATTGAAATATCCCTGAATGCGGTTATAATGACATTCCTCTTCTCTCTCTTGTGTCTGGCATGATAGGCCATCATCAGAAATGTGCACTCTCATGCAGGGTACACTTGCTAATGACAAGAAGACCCCTGCATATGATCCCAAGACCAAGAGCCATCTGTGCTGGTGAGGGTGATACACAGGGGGCTTCACAGGCATGTGACCTATGCCATCATCCAGTACCCCACACTTAGGAGAGTTCCACGCTTTGTTAAATGCTCCGGTATCACCATCTTTGAAATTGCAATATTTAATAATTTTAAACAAAGGATTGTACATTTTTATCTTGCACTGGACCCTACAAATCATGTCGCTGGTCCTCATACAAAATACAGCTAGAGTGTGTACGGCTGGAAGATATTTCAGTTGTAGCTTCCATGATGAGGTAGTCAGTAGTGGAGAAAATAAAAACAACAAATAGAACATTCTCACACTTTCTGAAGTCATCCCTATCCCTGTCATTACCTGCTTACCAAAAGAACTACAGCAATTTTCAAAAGGCAGTCTGTAGCCCTGGAGTCCACCTTTGCATCAGAGCTCCACCAGGGCTGTTCTTGATTCTATTGATCAGACTGAGTTACGCAGCACCTACATCACGTCACGTCCAACATGACTTGATGTGACAAGACATAATGTACCCTTGTGGGGAACAGAGAGAGACTTGGAGGAAAGCATCTTTTTTTTTTCAGAATGCCAAGGTGGATGTGAGACAAACCTAGGAGAGAAGAGGTGTCATAATAAAATAATGCTGCTAAAGTTATAAATGATAGTCTGTGCTTCTCTGGCCTTTTTCATCCATGGTTATCTGGGCACCACAGACTTGAATCAGCTGGCTTATCTTTTCTTTGCAAGTTCTCAATGCAACACACTGTGGTGTGAGTGTATCATGAGTCTTCCTCAGTCAATAGTACATATTGGTGTATACACACACACACAGACACACACACACACACACACACACACACACACACACACATGGGTACATCTCTCATATACAGGTGTTTAAAATAAATAACACACAAAGGCTTCAAAAAGATGTTAAAAAAATTTTATCAAAGGCCAAAATATGTAGAAAGTCATCAGAAATTTCTTTATTGGTTGGTAATAGAAAAAAAAAAATTAAACTGAGTTCTTTTTTTGAAAACTATTGGTGCTTGGAATGAGGAATAGATGACCTGGGGAAAGGAAAGTAATGTGGCAGAATCAGGTTATCACAGATTTAAAGTACATCACCTGCCTCCTGGTTTTGTAATATGTGATTGTGTGTGTGTATAAACAAATATGTGTATGTGTGTTTATATGTATATGTATATATATATATACACACACACATATACACATATACACACACACACCCTTTTAAAGGGGGGAAATGGCATTTTCCAAGGGAAAGAAATCCAGCTGTCAGCACTCCAGAGCTGTGAATGGGAAAGGGCTCCATTACCAGTATCTGCAAGCTCAGAATTCAGCTCCCTCTCAGTCAGGCTTCATTAAGTCAGCTATCTTTAATCCCATTTAATTCTTTTGAAAGGAGAAAATGCAGAAACTCTATGAATTTCAGGGGCGGTTTCATCATCCTGTGTCCCTAGTACAGTCAAAATGTCTGTGCCTGGTTGTCCAGGCAAATGATCACATGGGAAGATGCTGAGAGAGGCGTTCACAGAGCTGGGGCCTGGAGGCATGGATCCAGTGGTCTAGACTGGGAGGACACCCTCACTGGTACTGTACGGTGAGGGCCATTGGACGTAGCTCAACGCCTGAACTTCATCAGAATTCACACTCAGTTCTCCATGGATGTTTGTAGCATGAGAGGATATTAGAATGGGAGTTTTCTATCCCAAACACCTGGATTCAAATCCCAGCTAGTCCTTTCCTGAATCTAAACTAGTGTAACATTGGATGAGTTATTTAACTGTTCTGTGTGACTTAGTTTCCATAGATAGACACACACACACAGAGGGTGCCAAAACAATGTATACAAATTTTAAGAAAGGAAAATCTTTATTAAATTTGTAATAAAGTCAAGTCTGCAATTACAAGAGGTGTTCAATGGGACTTGTATTCATCTTTTTTTATTGGTATATGTTAAGTATTACAATATATATACACCTCTGTAAGTTGACCACAAAGAGTGTAACAGGGACTGTAACAAACTGGTCAACATATGGAGGTGGTCAATTTAAGGAACTAGGCCTACTGTACTGATACCTACCTCTGGTGCATGTCCAGTCTAAGAAAGTTAGGTCATCTTAAGGAGATGGTCAGTGTAGGAAGGTGGTCAACTTGGGTTTGACCCAAGTTGGTGCTACTGCATATATACACACATGTGTGTATTCATACTGATGTTGTTAGGATTCAACAGAAACAAATATGTGTCCAGCACGTAGAAGAATGCCTGGCACATAGTATAGAATTAATAAAAGTGTTTAATTTGTTTTAGTTATCCCCTTTCAATACAACAGTTTTAGATATTAAGCACTGATATTTCAATCACAAAATCAAATAAGTTATCCCACTGTTAACGTTCTTATTTTCATAAGATAAAGTAAGGAACAGAGAATCTTCCTTTCCTGTCATTCCCTTCACTCTATGTGTTCTGTTGCTCAAGGTGCCTGACTTCTGCAGAAACCGGGCACCTTATCAAGACTCAAAGATTAGCGAGTGTAACATTATACAAATGAACCCAGGTGACCAAATGCAAAATGGTCCAATGGACAATCAATTGGTTTGAAAATTTTGAATAGGTAACTGAGTTAATAATCTGCTCTTGTTATGTTCAAGTTCATTCTGCCTATGGTTAAAACATGAACGATAACTTCTGTGAATGATTATCTGTGAAGTTCACACAGGTAATATAAATGTTTAAAAGCTCTTCCTTTCCTTTCATTTTTACTGCACATACACAAAAGATATCCAAATCCACAAAGTCAATGTAACTAACTCAGTTCTTTCCACAGCGAAAAAGAAATTGTACAGGAGGAGGAAATAGAGTTTTAAACTCATGTAAACCTCTGGAATGTTGCCTCCTTCCTATTACCGATGACACCTTTAGAGCTTACAAGAAAAAAGAAAGTGAGTGGAAAGTAAATATCTTTGACAATGTAGCTGAGAGAATATTAAATGTTCTATTTTTAGCCTGTCATGATTGTGAAAAAACAAAAAACAAAAAAAAAAAAACACCTTAATCGACTAGAAGGTGGCCGTAGCTTCCAACATGCAATATCACATTTTAAAATTTTTTGGCTCTATGGTTTTCCCATGAAATTTAAGAGAAGTGAGACTGCTTTAAATTTTTTTTGAATGAATTTAAAATTAAACTTTTCTGGCTTTCTTTGTCACATGAAATTAAATATAGAGGCAACTTGGGAAGAGTAGAAAGGCCACATGTCACTGAAATAAGACAGACTGTCTTATTTGCCCACCATGGGCCTCTGAACAAGTAATTTAACTGCCCCAAGCCTCCTTTTCTTCATCTAAAGATTAGAAAAACTCTCAGGGTTCTTTGAGGATGAGAAATAACACATATCATGCATAATACAAGACCCACCTACCCTTCCCCAATGTCTGACAAACTGTAGTCAGCACTCAATAAGCAGTAAGTCATCATTATTACCACAATCACTACTAGTTATTATTATTAAATATTTGAACATCATTTTCTTTATTATTGCCATCATATTTACATGTCTGTGCTTGTCACTCTACAAAATCTTAGCTTATATAGTACTATGTCTAAGCTTTTGAAGTCTAGAATAAGATCGATACAGTAAGTGTATGCAATATATTAATGTTATTATTCTTTATCTAAAATATTTCCATTAGGAAAGAGGGGAGAAGGAAGCCATGAACTGAGCCAGTATACGAATTTCACTTAAGCTAAGTGCTAATGCACTGACATTGGCAGCAGGAGGGAAGGACCTGCCAACCTTGTGGGCTTTCTAAAAGGAAGAGTTGGCATAAGGGGAATTCAGAGAGAGAGATGCAAATAACCTTACAGCAAGCATTGTGGCTACTCCTGGACACTTGGTTTATTTATAGTTCAAAACTGGTCTGAAAAGCAATAAGAAAATGACTTAATGTCTTTGCCTCAGCCTGAAGCTGTGTTCACTTTTTCACCTGGAGAGAGCTCTGGACCAAATCCTGGTCAGCCTAATAGCTAAATTATGCCAAGGGGGCGTCCTGAGGGATGAGGTCCTCACCAGGAAGCTGTTGTCCTGGATGGCAGCCCCTGGGCCTTTGATGGCTTTTCCTGTGCTTTCCTTTCTCTCACAGTCAGGCTGCATGTGAGCCTTGGGGGAAGCCCTTGTTTTATGAGCCAACTTATGCATGCTGTCAGAGAGGATCCAGGGAAGTGTCAACTGCAGTGACCAAAAGGTAGAACTAGAATCCATGAGGAAAAGACTGGAAAGAAGAGTTAGATAGTTAGGAAGAGCTGTAGGCAATGGAATCAAGGTCTTCAAGTGTACCCAGTGGCATCACGTAAAGATTAAAAAGCAATTACATGCTATCTCTGAGGAAAACAGAACAAGAGGTACTAACTCCCAAGGGCTTCCTTTCGGGTTCACTGCCCCACTGTTAAGTTCTCCATTCCACACTTTCTGCTAGTTGTCTATTCTCAAAGATATGAAAAAAGTCAGCAAAGGACCTCTCCTCACTGGGCCTCCAAGAAGTGGTAAAATCAGGTTCAGTGAAGGGCTGGCAAAGCCTTCTTCCAACTCTAAAAGAGATTTGCCATGCTCTCTTCAACATTTTGTTTTTATCATTTTCACAGCAACCTTTGACATTCTCACATTCAAAGTAGAACCATGTTAAAATCTCCCAAGAGTAATGAGGTAATATATAATGAGGTCACCCGCTCATGAAATAAAGAGGCTAAGCTGCATTAATACCAACTTTGACATGCACCTGTTTTACTAGTTTCCATCTGTTTTGGAGAAGCCAGAGTTGCCCAGTACTTAG
The DNA here is from genome assembly GCA_963574355.1 of Loris lydekkerianus. Classification (NCBI taxonomy): domain Eukaryota; kingdom Metazoa; phylum Chordata; class Mammalia; order Primates; family Lorisidae; genus Loris; species Loris lydekkerianus. Next base: position 42,547 of record CAUYPK010024289.1, read on the forward strand.
AACTCCAGAGTCAACTGTGCCATGTTATTTTTGTATCCTGAGCTGACCTTAACAAGCCTTGATAGCAGGGAACACATCTGCAGTAAGAATGAGTTATCTGGATGGTGGCAAAACTGGACTAGCTCCAGCTCTTGCAGCTATAGCAGAGCTCAGTGTGGCTTCTCCTAAACGGGCAGACAGAAAGAATAAGCCACTTTCCACCTCTATTCAAACTCACCTATGTTTTACTTATATTTACTAAATGTCACATTCTGGTGACTCCTGACTCCTGGATGAACTTAGAGTGAAATCGTGGAGCCAGTCAAATTTATTTTATGCCTTCCTACTCACACCAAGCCATCTCCTCCTTTTCCACCATCTCTCAGTCATGCCAAATTAAAGTGAATTCAAATGATCACACAGATATATGGGAGCCAGAAAGCTGCTCTATAAGAGATATCACTCTACTTGAGTATATCTTGAAAAAGATGAATGAATGGATTCATCTGGCTGGGCCTAATAACATACTTTTTCTAGCTTTGGTTGTGCATTCATCCCCTGAGTTAACGTAGGGCAGAGAGATCAATAGAACGTCTTCTGACTTCTTGAGAAATTTGAAACAACTGTGGAATATTACCATGTCTTTGTGAACAAGAAGAAAGTTGGCTTGACTCAAGTCCATGGTGCTGGGAGGAGATGGTGGAAGAGACCACAGGATTGGATACCAAGGATGTTATCTACCATGCTGAGAAGTCTGAAGTTGGCACGTAGGGCTACAGCCATGAACGGCAGGAATGGCAGAAACTTTGCAGGCATCCTCAAACTTTATAAACAGGGGGCCAATTCACTATCCCTCAGATCGTTGGAGGGCTAGACTGTAGTTTAAAAATTAAAAAAAAACTATGAACAAATTCCTATGCACACTGCACATATCTTATTTTGAATTAAAAAAACAAAATGGTAACAAATACAATCACACCGCCTCATGTGGCCCACGGGCCACAGTTTGAGGACTCCTGCTTTATAGCATGGTCATAACTAGTTTTGATTCCTTGTTTTTTGTTTGTTTTTAATTGTCGTGTTTTGTTTTGTGGATTTTATTTTTTGCTAGTTTTGGTTTGTTTCCCTGTTTTAATTTTTAATTGTTTTGATTTCATGGTTTTCTTTTGGGGTCAGGGGGAGTTTTTTGTCTGAAATGTGGAGCACGGACTGCATCGAGAAGAATTTTATGGAAGGAAGATCAATTATTATCAATGATAAAAAATAAAGGTGAGAGATGGCAAAGGTCTACACTAAGGCATGAAAACTAGAAATATAAAACAGAGAATACATTGAAAGACATTTAAAAGGGAGAAATGACGTAACTTACAACTGTTTGGTATTTGTGCTCAGGAGATAAGGAGCAGCTGAGGATAACTGAATTTTCCACCTTGTTATAAAAATGTGTAGAGTACAGAGAAAAACTCTGAAGGCTGGAAAATACAAATGAGTGCCCAAAACTTAATAAAGAGAAAAAGAATTATCCTTGGCAATTCCCAGGTCTGTATCATATGGGAAGACCGAGAACGGCACTTGAAGAAATAATTGAACTATCAATTTGCAATCTTCTATGAAAAAACAAGATCCTGGGTTGTAACCACAACAGTTTTGTGAAGATCAGATTGTCCAGACCAACTTTATTTCCTTCTGTGCTAGAGTGACAGGCCAGGGTGATACGGAAAAGCAATATTTGCAATCTACCTGGACTTCAGCTAGGATTTTAATTCTGATCCCATTTTACATGACATTCTTATTAACAAGTCAAAGAGATATAAACTGACTTCAAGACTGTGTTCAAAAGAATGTTACCAGGGACCAAACTGAAAGAAAAATACAAGAGGAATCCCACTGAAGTCCATGTAGGTGGTATTTTTTTCTAGAGGCCACCAAGTAACACAAAAAGTAAGCAACTTTTGTTTCCTTCTCAGGAAAGAATTGCTGATACAATTTTAAGTTAATGATAATAAGTGAGGAAGATGCCCTTCCTCATTAAACATATGTGAAATAAAAAAATCTTCAGTGTGGGTTAAAGAGTCAAGATGGAGAGACAAATGCAGCCATTTGAGTAAGAAGGTAGCAGAGGTGATTACTCAAACAAGTGTAGAAGTCAACAGATTCCACACTAAAATTGCAAACTTCCCCTCTCATCCCCATCAGCCTTCATATCAAAGTTTAAAATAAGCTTAAAAATAGTTGAGATAATTCAGTTTGAGTTCCTTAATAGTACTTGAGAGTGGGGCGGGGTGAAAGGGGGGAAGTTGGTCATTTTAGAATAAATTTTTCTTGTTTGCTCCATGCATATGAGAAGAATAAGGGCAGGATTCTCCACAGGGAATAAGGGATGGCTACAGGATGCATTCAATGTGTAAATACGTTAAGTAACTTTCTTGGAATAATTCTACAAGGACTAAGCCTGTCATCTCAAAAAGCACCACCCCTACCTGTTTAATGATGTCTGAATTTCTGTGATCAGAAAAGTGAACTGAAATTGATCAAGTCATTTCTATGAGCCAAACACTATGCTTGAATAATACCTTCTTAAAAGAATCTTCCACAGAGGCACTATCATCTTCATCCCCCCCAAAAGGAAACTGGGGTTCAGAGAGATGAAGTCACTTATCCAGAGACACACAGTTAATCAATAGTAGAGCTGGTATCTGAAGTTAGGTTGGTCAGCTCTAGAATCTATGTTCTTTCTTTTATGCCATGTTAAAAGGCCATTCCTTTAGGTTAAAATTTTCTCATATTCTCAGGAAAGCTGATACTTCTTATGTTGGCTAATCACTTACACTTTAATGACAATAATTTTTGTACTCTCCTCAGAAAGCCTGAGGGAAAGAGATATTATAAAGAAGGTGAGAGTTGAACAATTGAGAAGAGTAAGGAGGATGTATCTCCAAATGTAAGATACGACACAATTCAGGAAATTGAGAATGGCAAAGACAAATTCCTTAAAAATATTTCTTGGCTAAGCACCTATAGACCATCTTAGAGAATAGAATAATATAAATTAGTTTAAATTCCAGCTGTAGAGAAAAAGCCAAGAAGCTCTCCTTTCCCAACACAAGAATACACATGTATATCACACCTAGATGCACATACTTACACATAATGGGATTAGATTAGATGGATTAGAACTGGCTAAATCCTTAGAAATCCACTATTATAACTAGTTCACTTTAAGTACAAAGAGACTCTAGAGTGATGAAGTTTTATATGCAAAGTTCTGTAGCTATCTATGGCTAATGGTTCACCCAATCCTAATTCTCCTGACTTCAGTGGGCAAGTCTCCATCTCTGAGAGCAAAAGGTTTTTTTGGTTTTTTTAATAGTTTAGGTTCATAACTGTCCAAAATAATGAATTTGATTAAAGTACTTTCTTTTGGAACTTTCTAGCTCTTTTATCCCATGAATTGTTTGCTAGCTTAAAATGTAACATAAAACTGGAAACTAGAAAGCTATCATTCAGAACATTTGCTAGTTTCAATTTGGCAAAATCTATTCATTCATCCCTGCCCACTGGAACCACAATGCTGATTTTGTTTGTGCATTCCCTCCTATGGGGAGGAAAAGAAAGGAGCTGGACTACAAAAAAAAAAAAAAAAAATTCCCCTGACCCTATTCAATATTTTTACTTGTGAGAGCATGACTCAGTTTAGACAAATGATATACAAAGCACCTTTTGCTAGGGGTTTCTGGGAGGGACGTTCCCACATACTTTTGAAGGAGCTACAAGAAGAGGCTGCCATTCTTCCTCTGGATAGCAGAGAAACTTCAATAGCAGAGAGTGGAAGAATAAGTTCTAGAATTAGCATGGCTATTTCTCTTATTGTAATTGGATTCTAGCCTGAGAACAAATAGAATGCACAAAGAAAACTAGAATACATAAAAGTGACACACATAGAAAAAGAAGCCTGATGGCTCTGGGAATCTCAACATCAGAGTGTTCTAAAACTCCCATGAACTTGAACCAATAAGTCTTGTTTTAAATTTAAGCCAATGCAAATTGAGTTTTCTATCACTTGCAACATAAACATCTCAATAAGATCTAACTACACCTTGTATCATTGGAAACTGACCCATACTGCAGTTGACTGGTTGAACCTTACTGTGGGTTCACAAGACAGAACACTCAATAATACGTCCCAGTGCTTTGTGCACACAAGGTATCACAGAGAATGTTAATATTAGTACAGGGACTAATTATTCATAGAGAATGTACTCTATTTAGGGAAAAGAAAATAAACTACAAGAGGGGAACATGAGCAAGGAAATACTACATATGCCCAAAGGCTTGGTACAGAAATGAAGAGTTCTGGAAAAGTTAAGAGATGTGAAAAGTTCCATTACATAAGGTCATGAAGAGAGTTTCAAGGAGGAGGTAAGATTTGAGGGGTTTTTTTTGTTTGTTTGTTTTGTTTTTGCAGTTTTTGGCCAGGGTTGGGATTGAACCCATCACCTCTAGTATATAAGACTGGCGCTCTACTCCTTTGAACCACAGGCGCCGCCCAATTTGAGATTGTTTTTGAAAGGGATAGAGTTTGACAATAATGGTACTGAGATCCATCTGGATTCTGTCTGCTATATCTGAAAACCAGGTGGGAAATCCCTGAAATGCAAAGGTTTGACAATTTTAGGAAAAAAACTTGTTCCCCATTCTAAGTGTTTCTATGTGGGGGGCATTTATATAGAACAGTATTCTCAAACCAGAGTTTTTTGACCAGTCTCATCATCTGGAACTCATAAAATAATATAAATTTTCAGGTACTAACCCAAATCCACTGTTTCAGAAACTTTAGGGATAGGATCCAGGAATTTGTTTTAATTATCCACTTAGGTCAGTGGTTCTCAACCTTCCTAATGCCATGACCTTTTAATACCGTTCCTCATGCTGTTGTGACCCCCAACCATAAAATTATTTTTATTGCTATTTCATAACTGTAATTTTTGCTACTGTTATAAATCATAACATAAGTATCTGATATTAGGTGACCCCTGTGAAAGGGTCATTCAACACCCAAAGGGGACACAACCCACAGGTTGAGGATTGCTACCTTAAGTGATTCTGATACACGAGCAAATTTGAGAACCACTGATCTTAAGTAGTTCATAAGGTTTTCAAAACTAAGAAGTTAGAAACTAAATATTTGTGTCTCCCTAAAACTCTATGTTGAAATCCATATGGAGGTAGGGCCTTTGGAGGTGATTAGGTCATAAAAGTGGAACCTTTACAAAGAGGATATATGCCCTTATAAGACAGATCTCTGAGAGATCCTTCACTCCTTCCACCAAGAGAAGACATAGTGGGAAGATGACAATCAGTGAACTAGGATATGGGCCCTCACCAGACACTGAATTTACCAGCACCTTGATCTTGATAGCCCCTAATCTCCAGAACTGGGAGAAATAAATTTCTGTTGTTTATAAGCAACCTAGTCTATCATATTTTGTTATAGCATCCAAAACTAACACACTGGATGGTCATGGGCTCAAATAAACAAAAAAATTCCATTTTTATTTTTGCTAATTTCTAGATGAAATTCAGCATTTCCATCAGAGTGATAAGTAGCAGTATATGTCACACACAGACATCAGAGATATTTTCATATCAAATTCTAGGTCTTGCAGATATCTCAAAAAGATCACTAATACTCATTGCTATTTTCAAATTATGGTAATTATTAGGCCTGCTGCCAGATATTATTATTAATGCATTAAAGAAACACAGTTATTACTATTTCTCAAATTTTTAAAAATATTTTGATGAATGCCTCAATAATTTTATAATTAATTCCCTTTGCAAGTCTATGTAGTTTATTTTGTATATTAAAATACTAATCCTAGAAAGAGGACCAGAGACTTCTCTGGACCTCTGAAGAAGGGAATGACACATAAACGTGTAAATCTCTGACCTAGAAGTAACATTGACGTTTCTTCCTTCACCTCTCACTCTGCTTCCAGCAGGAAGAGGAGTAATGATCTGATGATGATTACTGAGTGAGTAAGACTTCTAGAAGCAGCAGAAAAAGGCTCGCTCCAGCCCTCCCCCTTCTGTTTTGCTGTATCTGCCTGTGAGCAGAGCTGACATGCTACTCTGCTGTCTGCCATCCAGTGAGGGCTTGATGGTGGGTGGTCCAGCTCTGCCCCTAGCTGGCGAATATATCTATCTCATTCTGAGCTGAAGTATTAGAAAGCCCACATGGGCACAGATCTAATGCCACATCTCCAATTCAGCTTTGACCATTTACAGAGCTAATATTTTGATCTCCATCTGTCTGTTATCTGTTTCTTAAATGGTTCCAAACTCAGGCTGTGCAGAAAAGCACCGTTTATTGGCCCTATAATACTCTACCAGGCTGTAAGTCTATCTCCATCTTTTATTTTTCTTCTGGGAATATATTAGAGTGAAGGAGGCAATGTAGGAAAATGGGAAGTCCCATTTCCACTTAGGGGATTTGTAATTGATCCTCGAGTAGCATTGGTATCAGATGCCAGACAAAAGCTGGAAGCAATGTGCTTCCTTCTCAGTCATCCTAGAATCAGGACTATAAATTAGTTGGGTCATTGCCCTTTAAAAGACGAGGAAAATATGAGGTGATAATAGTCAAGGTCATGGCTGTGCATCCAATGAATTCTGTAAACCAGCTGCAAAGATTCTTGCTTAGCCACCGGGCAGAGAGCCTAACACAGCTCTGCAGACAGACACTGGCCAATTTTCTAAATCTTCATTTCCCATTCCTTGTTGGCACTATTAACTGGTTAGACACATAGAGTTAACCTTATTATGAACTAAAAGAAAGCAATTGTAATTACAACATGTAGCTATGCAAAATGCAAGGACAGAAAAGTAACCAAAATTTTGGCTTTAGAATTTCAAGAAGAGTTCTCTAGCCTCATTTCCTCACCAACACCTACTATGTGTTGACAACTTACTAGAAAGAAGGCCCTGTGGTGAGGAATTGCCTTGCCATTTTCATGATAATGTTATGAGCTGGAATTGTTACCCCTCTTTTACAGATGAGAGCAATGAGGTGCAAAGAGGTGCAAAGATGACCTTGAAATAACTTTCCCAAGGTCATCACAATTGCTAGGGCTGGGATTTAAAATCCAGGTTTGAGCAACCAAAAACCCAGGCTCTTAGATATTGTCAGAGATGAGTCTACTATCTGTTCATCTCTGTTTTAGCATTCCTCTCCAACTTGTTATACCTTCTACTTAGACTCTACGAAGATTTAGAGAAAACACAGCCCAGCTCCCTGTGTTTTCACAAAGTATTTAAGTTAAACCTCATAATAATCAGGTTCCATTAGTCATAATATCACCTCGATTATACAGAGGAGCAAACTGACATTTAGACGTGGTAGTAATTTCACTGAGATCAAACCACAACAGCTAGTAAAGCACCAAAGCTGACATTCGAACCTCATTGTTAACCTAAGTTTTATAAATTGCCAAGTGAAGAACAAAAAAGAAAAACAAATTGTATAAACTCTGGTAAAAAGCTTTTGTGGCAAGGAAGCTTTATCCACAGTATCTCACTCAGCACAGCAAATCTTGTTGGAGGTAGCTGGCAGGACATGTAGAAGGATGTAGCTCATGTGGCTTCCCTGCACCAGGCCGCCAACAAACACTTCTTGGACTCTTGGTCTGCTTACATTTCTGCTGGGAATATTCATTTGTTTTCTCCGAGTCCTAGGAAATTTTTCTGATTCCTATTTCAAACAGAAACTTTCTATAACACAATGATAGCATTTTTGCACAGAGCCCATTAGCCCTTTCGGAATTTTAAATGGAAGGCCTGATATAATTATCAAATCTCCCCATCCTAATAAAAAGAGAAGGCTGAGAGGACAGACTTAGAACAGAACAGCTTTGACATTTGTCAGCTCATTAGCAAGAATCTTCAGGACACATCTCCACCCTTGGTGGTCAGCCACACTCAGTGTTAACACAAAGTGACTGGCCCTCTAGGCATAGAAGAAATTTTATTCCTCCATTAAAAAAATAATTGCATAAAGAGATTGGGAAATAAAGCCAAAATTGGGGTTGCAAGGCATGAAACAGACCATGCTTGGTTTGGCTACTGAGAGGGTAACAACTGCTGTTTTGAACAACAGTTGTTTAGGGCCATCCTTCGCATGGGGATATTAGATATAATCTTTAATTGTGCTAAATGGTGTGTAGGGGAAACCTGCTTCAAGGCTAATATGATAATGAGTATTATCTGAGAGACTAGAAGAAAGGAGGCTAAGAATATAATCTTTCATGCTTTTGTGTTGTTGTTAAGTTAAAAATAAAAGCCTCGTTAAAGAGAGTTTTAAATGAATTATATTTCTCCATTTCTCTCACAATTAATTTTTGTGCAGCCCAATCGTAATCTGCAATTCTGATGCTTTTACCCTGAGCAGAACGGCGTGAATTGGTTGGGAAACGGCAGAGGGCAGTGCTGAGCTGAACCTGGCGCTCCAACCTTGCTTCTGGCTATAAAATTGTGCTTGTTATTAAATGAAATCTTAAAGCTAACTTAGCCACAGAGGAAATTAAACTGCTAATTATGTGTGTATAAACCACTAAAAATGAGTCCAGTTGTTATTCAAGATTTCAGAAACACCCACCTCTTCTCTTTGGATTTAAAATATGTAATTACTCCTGGAAATAGTACCGGCTGACAATTTTATACAATTAAAAAAGAAATCTTTTAGTGTTTCCTGTTTGTATAGCCTGTCTCTAAGTAAATAAACAAAGGATTAGTGGGTTCAGTTTTTTTTTATTATTATTCGTCAATTTCAATGTCTTTATCGGAGTATCCCACATTCAGGTCCTGTAGATTTCTAAGGAATTGAGAAGAAATAACCAACCCCATTGTTTTCATAGTGCTTTCTCAAAACACGGATTTCTATAGAGGTGAAAATTTCAAAGATTTAGGACATTTGAAGACGCACTGATTCTGATTTGGGGGACAACAAAATAATAATTACGGCATAAATATGTATAGGCAGATTTTGAAAAGTGATGCCATTGTAGATTTATCTTCACCACATGGAAAAAAAAGAAAGAAAAGAAAAGAAACTCAAACACAGACATTTCAGAATAAATGAGAGGTCAGTGAACAGCCAAGACCATTTTAGGTTCCCAGTGCTGTGCCTTACAGTTGGGTAGCTGTCCACAGAGGATCAGATAAACAAAAGGGAAAGAAACTTGATATGGGGTTTTCAGAAAAATAAGACTAGAAACTAATAACAAATGTCTGTGTAACGGTGAATAATTTGAATAATTTCCATGACTCAGGCTTTTACTTTGCAAATAGTTTTTCATTTATGTCTCTTTCAGGACTTTACTACTCACAGTATGTCCCCTAGACCAGCCACATCACTTGGGGGCTTGTTAGCATAGGGCCTATCTCCACCTACTAAGTCAGAATCTGTGTTTTAACAAGTCTGCAGAAGATCTGATTGCACCCTCATATTTGAGAAGCACCATTTTAGGATCTTATTTCTACTAGTGTGCTTTCCCTAAAGGGGCATTCCTCCTGTTTTTGTATAGCGACAGTTCACAAAGCCTGGGACAGGAAATTCTCACTTAGAATCAATTAAAAGAAATCTTTTGAAAAAAATGAAAAAAAAAAAAATAGCAAGATAAAAAAAAAGAAGTCTTTGTGGTTGTAGCTGTTTTCCTCTTTGCAACAAATAAAGCCTTTTAAAATCTATAAAGGATGCTTTTTTCCCAACTGATTTTAACTGGACCTAAAACATCACATCAGCCTGTCATAACTTGAAGAGAATCCTGGAAGAATTAATGCACACCAAGAACACAGTATTTGCACGTTTCTTTTCAGGGTTCTTGTACTGCCAAGGATGGTGAGATCATAGACTCATCACCACTGGCTTGGCTCTCTATTTCATTCTATGCTGTTTATGGGTTTCATGAAAAGACCATAATGACCTATTTTACTTATCCATTGGGAGCTATGAACCAGAAGCATTTTCCTCCTTCCTGGAGCAAGAAGGGCAGCATGGTTAGGTCAGCCAATCCGAGTAATGAGGCGCTCCTGCCTGGCAAAGTGAGATTAATCTAAATCAAATACTTTCCACCTTGGCAATTTTAACTAATTCCCTCAGGAAGCTACAAGAGATCCTGAAGCCCCTACAGCCTGTGGAAACCTCCTGGTAAGGCAAGGCAGGTAATACCTTTTAAGCTTGTTAATGTCTTATCCCGCTGGGTTCTACAACTGACTCAAAGAATAGCTGCAGCTCCTCAACCCAGCATTACAAAGAAATGCAGCTTTCAGGGAGGAAGACCAAAAGTCCTGCACGGCACAGCCTATGGCTTTATTCTGTGGTGATAGCTCCCACTGCTTTGATTAAATTGCTTCCCACATTGTCTTTCTGCCTCTGTCCCAGTAATCATCAGAGGATCTAAACTGCCAGGATTCGAGGGCTGCTGCACTCTGAGATATTCAAGCTGCAGATTAGAGAAGCTTCCTTCCTACTGCAAAATGCTTATGCTTTTTCAGTATGTAATCTGCAGGGACCTCACCAAGAGGCAGTCTTAGTAGAGGGCAGCTCAGGTGTGCCAGAAATCCTGGGAACTTGGGGAGTCTTTCTCCTCGAGGGCAATAACAGTGTGAACAGCTGAGGTCCACTCAAGGGGAAGGACTCCCTGGATAACACAGCAGGGCTTCTTGGCTGACCTCCTCCTTCTACCTTCCACAAAAGGAGAGATCTTGCTTAATGCAGGCGCAGCTTGCTTGGTTTATCAAACAGAAGCTGCCGTGGAAACAGACTATTACGTTTTATTTGACTTAGTGGGCATTAACCAAGACTCTTCCCTAAACATTCTCCTCAAACTTTTTTAGTGGGAATAAATTGCCAACAGTGGTAAAGAAAAAAGTGTCTTTGCACCCACAGCATGGTGTTTATCCATGAACCTTTCGAGATTTTTGCTTGTATTGTTTTTTTTAAGTAAGGTATATTGAGGTACAACTTATATTCAGTAAAATTCATCCTCTTTAGTGTACAGTTCTATGAGTTTTGACAAAAGAACAACACCAACATTAAGACACAGAACATTTGCATCACTCCCTAAATCTCTTACACCCTTTTGTAACCAATCTTATTACCCTAACCCTAACCCCAACCCTAACAACCACTGATCAGATTTCTATCCCTATAGATTGGATTTCTATCCCCACTGAAAGGTTTTTTGTTTGTTTGTTTTTTAATGACCCACCCTCCACTTTTCATAGTTGCTAACACAATTCAACTAGCACACCAAGACAGTCAAGAATACAGCTCTGGAACCACACAAATGCAGGTTCAAATCCTGGCTCTGTGCACTTGGTCACACTGATCTGAGATATATTCACTTAGTTAAACCTCAGTTTTCTTGTCTCTTAAATGGTATAACAATAACCAGCAATAACACATACTATTTACTAGATTTTTAAAACCACTGTGATTTGCTAACTAATGTAATAGCTAATTTTTATCTTTCATGTTACTTTCCACTTTCCATTTAATCTTACTGTCCATATTAGAAGGTTATGAATTCTAAATCACACATGTTGTATCCTCTACAATACCTATCAGTATATAACAGCTGTGTGGAATACTAACATCAAATAAAGAAATATTAAACACTATACTGAAAAATAAACACAGTTTCATTTGTTGCTACATATATAGATATCCATAAATGTTTTGTATTATTGGTACATATGTTTTAAAAATTTATATGATAGTATTTGTATAAATGATTGCATCCTTTTGCAACCTTCCTTTCCACACTTAGTAATATGGGGTTTTTTTTTTAGGTGTATGGATCATTTACTACTAAATACTACTCCATTTCTTAAGTAGCATTACTCTATTTATCCGTTCTTCTATCCAGTATATCAGTTTTACACAGACACAAGCGTTCTCTTGATGGGGATAATATTCACCAAGTTCTGGAATCGTCTTCTTTGGAAAGAGAAGGAGAGAGGAGAGAACAAGGCTGATAGAAGACTTTGGTTATGGTAATGAAACACTTTTAAAAAAAAAAGAAGAAGAAGAAGAAAAGAAATAGAGCTTTGGAGCAATGGTAGATGAAACCACAAGTGTTCATTATTTTGATATTCTCTATATTTTAAATTATTTGACAATTTAAAGGAAAGTTAAATATAAAAAATACAAAAAATAAAATGAGCATAGTTCTATCCCAGAATGTATAGTCTTCATCAGTGGCTCTGAATTTGTCCTCTTAAATTTTTCATAAATAATGAAATTTTTTTCTGTGAGCTAGGTAAGATATTTGTGACATATCTTAGTTCATTTGGCAATAAGACGTCAAGAGCCTATCTTTCCCCTAGTAACTGACCTTCCTTCATCAGTGGTACCTAGGCTCTGCCAGAATTTCCTATAAGAATCCAACTGCATTTTTTCCCTGCTGTTGTTTTTATTGTGGTTAGAAGTAGAGAGGTTTGTGTGCAGAGAAACAAGCACAGGGCCCTTTTCAAAGTAACTACATGGGGTTTATCTATTAAGGAGAGAAGTGTTATGAAGTATCCAGCAATTCTTCTCATCAAACTCTCCACTGTTAGCAGGATTTGGCTAAGACAGGACACCTAGGGAACAGGCGTGTGTTTGCCTTCATTTCATTCATCTTTTACAAAATAAAGGGAACTTGGCTTTGGACAGGAAATAGCTAAGCTCTGGAAATAGTTGTGAGGCTTATCCCATTCTTTCATTTTAATGACTTTGCCTGGTATTTAATCCTGTTTTCCCCTTCTTCTGTGACAACACTTAGTAGTATGCTCCTCAGACAGCTAAGAAAACAAACAAGGCTATGAAAATACAGCTCACACCAAGTTCCCAGTGGCTGAGGTGGCAAGTGGTCAGGTCTTCCTGTCCCCTTGTGTACTGATTAAAAACTCATGCTATAGTTACCCCACAGCTTCTTACCCTGCCTCTAGCATGCTAGAAATTATAGGTCCAAGATGACACCCTGCCACTTGCTGCAAAACAGGTGGCCATTTGATTAATGACTGAGCATCATCTTAACTGACAACATTTGTTTCTTCAGGGACTGTGGACACTGAAATATTCCTGATCAAGACGACCTGAAGAGGTGTGGACTTTAGGTTGAGAAGATCTGAGATTGTATTTTTTCATGTGGAAAGGCCAAGTGTGCAAATTAGGTCATGGACTGGACCAGTTGGCACCTGAGAATAGCTGCAACTTTATAAGGTAACTCTTCTATCGGAGTTTGTGACATAATATCCAAGACAATTCCTGCTTGTCAGACAATTCCTGTTTGTTTTGTGACAAATGAAGTTAGGTATTGTCAAAGAATATTTCTCTAATGAGATTTTGAGCTGAGTAATAGGTGTAATACCATACATAGTGAAATATGAATTGCTATCATTAAGAATGAAGGGGGAAATTTTAATGTTAACCAAAGTCTGAAGAAGATATCATAGAATACTTTCAAGACAGGGCCTTAAAATGTCTCAGCACCCTTTGCTCAGTGGTTAGAGTGCCAGCCACATACACCTGGGCGGGGGTTCAAGCACAGCCTAGGCCTGCTGGATGACAATGACAACTGCAACCAAAAAATAGCCAGGCTTGTGGCAGGTGCATGTAGTCCAAGCTACTTAGCAAGGCTGAGGCAAGAGAATCACTTGAGCCCATGAGTTTGAGGTTGCTGTGAGCTGTGATGCCACAGCACTCTACCAAGGGCAACATAGTGAGACTGTCTGAAAAAAAAGATAGGACCTAAAAAAGGAGAAAGTCAGGGCAGTAAATAGTTCTCAAACTATAACAATGCTGAAAATCAATCAAGTGTGATCATCATCTATTTTTCTTTCTGCAAGTGTGTGCTTCTAAAATTTCTATTTGCCAAGAGTGAATTGCAAATGCCATCACTGCCATGGGAGGGAAACAATCATATATTTTGGATCATTTCCATTTTATAGACAGAAATGCTAAATCACTAATGAATTAAAATGATTTTTTTTTTTTTTTTTTTTTTTTTATTGAGCTCATAGTAAACCAGTGGCAGAACAGGAAACAGAATTGAAACTACCTTGTGCCTTAGATAAGAATTTTTGTGTTCAGACCTGACTTTCTCTCTATAGTGGTAATGAACTGCTTCACTGTTTCCTAATATACCATATGCCTTAGTCAACTTGTCCTTCTAGGTTGCTGAAGGCACCAGGTCACAATGTCACAATGCAGTGTCAAAATGTCACAATAATATCAGCTGGGTGATGGCAACAAGGATACAAGCCAAGAGGTACAGAAACAAATCAACACTTTTGTCATGCACCATATAGATAGAATTATTTTCTGTTTTAGTATTCAGAAAAGGTGCTTGGGAATAACATAGAAACTTAAAAATAGAAATGAATATCTGCCTACCTTGTAAATGGTTTATTGTCTATTTGCAAGCCTCAGTTTTCTGTTAGACATTCATATTTGATTTATAGTTTGAAAACTATGAAACAAAGATAAGACTGTACTTTTGGTAGTATTATAATTGTCCAACTAATGTTGCACTATAATCATGGCTCTTGACTTCTACTTTATAGAAGTCAATATATACCATGTGCAAGATCAGTATCAATTGCTAAGAAAACCTAAGAAAGCAATGTGTGTGAACATTTTATATATAGTTATATTATTTATATATATAGTTACTTGCACATATATACACACACATATATATGTATATATTTCATGAGTACAGTTCAAAGGGAAATAAAATACTAAGATGTAGAATAATAATAACTATTTTGAGATGCATCTTTTTCTAGTCTCCAAAGTGAAATAGTTTTCCTAATGAAGTTGATGATATGATATACAGGCAGCTTGCTAGATACGGATCTACAGATGATACCTATTTCTCCACCCTGTGGTTTCCCCCTTTCCCTCTTGTCTTAAAAACTTGCTGCTTCCCCTGTAGTGATGGCCCCACTCTGCACCCTGCCCACCCCCATTCTGCTGCACTGCCCCAGTGGGTCTAGATGACTGCTGTTCCTTATAGATCAGGGATAATGAATCATGGCTCTGATTTTGCGTTTTTGAAAATACGCTTCTGTGGGCCCAAATGAATACATAGAATCATTTTGGATGCTTACAAAAGTGAACATTTGGGAGGAAGAGGAAGATAGTTGAAGATATCTTCACTGGGTGAAGAAACACCCAGTGATCATCCCACCATAGGAACACCAAATTCAACAACTATCCATTCAAGCAAGCACCTTCAGAAGAACAAAGACTTAGGTGAGTAATCATACTACAATGAATCTGTGTATGGGGGGAGGCAGAGTGAGTGATGTGATTTTACGACTTTGCACCAAAACTCAGAGCCACGCCCAGAAGAACACACAGCAGGGCAGAATTATGCTGATACCCAGGGAGGGAGCATTTAGACCAGCCAGCCAGACAGAAATTTTCCATCCCAAAACCTGATTTCAGCTAGCCACACCACCAGCCTGGGGGCTGGACTAAATTGGTAACGCAGTTAGGCCGCAAAAGCTATAGTTCTCTACCAATTTCTGTGGCTGTGCTGGCTCAAAGCCGGTGGACTTGGGGTAGGCATGACCCAGTGGACTTGCCGTGGGCATTAGATATTAGCAGTGATGGTGAAGCCAGTGACTGTGTCATCTGTCCCCTCAACTACAGGCAATGTAGCTCAAGGAGTCTCTTCCATTTGAGGAAAGGAAAGGCAAAACTTTAGAGGACTTTGTTTTGCAACTTTGTGCCAGCTCAGCTACAGTAAAATAAAATGCCAAGCAGACTTCTGAAACCCCGTAGTCTAGGCCTTAGTTCCTGGATCACATTTCTGGACCCACGTGGACCAGAAAAAACCATGCTGCTATCAAGGGAAGGATCCAGTTATGGCAGGATTCACCGCTTGCTGACTAAAAAGCCCTTGGACTTTGAAATAACATCAGAAATAGCCAAGAAAGAGTCACCACTAGATTTGGGTGAGATTGGGCTGACTTTAAGTGTAACCTGGGACTGATGGTCATCAGGGAGTACCCATGTCACTCTTCCCCTAACTCCAGCAGTTCAGCACAGAGAGAGAGGGAAGAGAATAAGAGACTATGCCCAGTGATTCAGGGAATTCTCCCAGATTTTACCTAAGTCCACTGAGGCAATACCAGGAGTCTGAAAGAATCACAGCATTACTGGGCTAAGGGGAGCCCCACTGCTAATATAGTTTCAATGACCAAAGACTTGATCATAGCACTCAATTTTCATTTTATCTTTAAAGTCATCTCAAGAAGAATTGGTTCAAATAAGTCCAGAATGCAAATATTAACATAAATACCTAAGTCTTCAGTGCCCACGATATCAACAAACATCCATAGCATCAAGAATACCCATGAAAACATGAACTCACCAAATAAACTAAATAGGGTAATAGGGACCAATCCTGATTGTTCAGACAAAGAATTCAAAACAGCTGTGCTAAAAAAAAACCCAGTAAACTTCAAGACAGCACAGAGAAGGAATTCAAAAGCCTATCAGAGAAATTTAATAAAGAGATTGGAATAATAAAACAACATCAAGGAGAAATGTTGGAACTTAAGAATTCAATCTGAGAAATGAATCAGAGTCTCTCAACAGCAGAATTAACCAAGCAGAAGAAAGGATTAGTGAGCTTGAACACAGGCTATTTGAAAATATAGTCAGGAGAGAATAAAGTAAAATGAATAAAAAAGAATAAAGCTTATTTACAAGATCTAGAAAATAGCCTCACAAGGGCAAACCTATGAGTTATTGTCCATATAAAGGAGGAAGAGAGAGAGATTAGGGTAGAAAGTTTACTTGAAAAAAATAACAACAGAGAACTTTCTAAAGATCTAGAGAAAGATATCAATATTTGGTGACAATAATGTCATAGAACACCAACAAGATTTAATGCAAACAAGACTATCTCAAGTCACTTAATAATCATGCTCCCAAAAATCACAGTTAAAGGAAAAGTCCTAAGGAAAGCAAGAAAAAGAAAAAAAAAAAAAATAGATAAAGAAGCCCTAATACATCTGGCAGCAGACTTCTCAGGCCAGGACAAGAGAGAGTCACATATTCAAAGTACTGAAGGCAAAAAAGAAAAACAAACAAACCCTTAACCCTAAAATATTATATCCTATGAAAATATCCTTCAAACATGAGGAGAAATAAAGACTTTCCCAGACAAACAAAAGCTGAGAGATTTCATAAACACCACACCTGACCTACAAAAAATGTAAAAGGAGTTCTTCAATCTGAAAGGAAAAGACATTAATGAACAATAAGAAATCATGTGAAGGTGTACAACTTCATGGTAACTGTAAGTACACAAACACAGGATACTCTGTTGCTGTAATTGTGGTACATAAACCATTTATATTTTGAGGAGGAAGACTAAAAGCAAACCTACCAAAAATAACAACAACATTTGGAAAGATAGATAGTGTAATAAGATATGGATGAAGACATCAAATGTTAAAAAGTGAGGGGGAATAGAGTTAAAGAGTAGATTTTCTATTAAATCTCTGTTTATTTTCTTTTAAGCAGAAGTGTCATATGTTTAAAATAATTGGTTATAAAATGATTTTTGTGAGCCTCATGATAACCTTAAATCAAAAACTTACACCAGATACACAAAAAATAAAAATACACAGAAATTAAAATATACCACCAGAAAAAAAATCTCTTTTAATCAAGGAAGATAAGAAAAAGGTAAGAAAAAGAGGGCCATAAAACAACCAGAAATCAAATGACAGTAGTTAGCCCTTACCCACCCATAATAATATTAAATGTGAATGAGCTAAACTTTCCAATCAAAAGACATAAAATGCCTGAATGGACAAAAAAGCAAAAGACAACTATATGTTATCTACAAGAAAGCCAGTTCACCCATAAAGACACATAGACTAAAAGTAAAGGAATGGAAATATATATTCCATGAAATGAAAAGCAAAAAGAGCAGTAGCAGATATACTTCTGTCAGATAAAACAGGTTTCCAGACAAAAACTATAGTAAGAGACAAAGAAATTCATTATATAATGATAAAAGAGTCTAGTCAGTAACAGGATATAACAAACTTAAATCTATGCAAATATACTCCCAACACTGAAGCCCTCTGATATATAAAACAAATGTCATCAGAACTAAAGAGAGAGATATCTCAGTATAATAATTGTTGGAGACCTCAACACTCCACTTTCAGTTTTGGACAGCTCATTCAGACAGAAAATCAACAAATAAATATGGACTTAATTTGCACTATTGACCAAATCGACCTAATAGATATTTATAGAACATTTCATTTATCAGGTGTAGAATACATATTCTTCTCCTTAGATCATGTATCATTCTCAAGGATAGACCACATATTTGACCACAAAACAAGTCTTTAAAATTTAAAAGAATTAAAATCACCCCAAGTATTTTCCTTGTACACAATGGACTAAAACTAGCGAGCAGTAGCAAAAAGAACATTGGAAAATATACAAATACATGGAAATGAAGCAATATACTTTTGAATGACCAGTGGATCAAAGAAGAGATTTAGAAGAAAATTTAAAAATTTCTTGAAACAAATGAAAATGAAAACATAACATATCAAAACCCATAGAATAGACTTGGTGCCCATAGAACAGTGGTTATAGCACCAGCCACATACACTGAGGCTAGTGGGTTTGAACCTGGCCTGGGCCAGCTAAACAACAATGACAACTGCAACAAAAAATACCCGGGTGTTGTGGTGGGCACCTGTGGTCCCAGCTTCTTGAGAGGTTGAGGCAAGAGAATCACTTGAGCCCAAGATTTTGAGGTTGCTGTGAGCTGTGATGTTACAGCACTCTACCAAGGGTGACATAGTGAGACTCAGTCTCAAAAACAAAAAAACAAAAAAAACAAAAAACTATAGAATACAGAAAATCAGTAATAGGAGGAAAGTTTATAGGAATAAGTGCCTATGAAATAAATAGAAAAGCTTCAAATAAACAACCTAATGATGCATTGCAAAGAACTAAATATAAAAGAACAAACCAAATCCAATTTAATAGAAGAAAAGAAATAATAAAGATCAGAATAGAAATAAATGGAATTGGAACCAAAAAACAATACAAAGATTGATAAAACAAAAAGCTGATTTTTAGAGAAGATAAACAAAATTGACACACCTTTAGCCAGACTAACAAAAGAGGAAAGGGAGAGATCCAAATAAGTAAAATCAGAGATGTAGTATGACAACTGATACTACAGAAATGCAAAGGATCATTACAAACTATGAGTACCTATATATGCCAATAAATTAGAAAACTGAGACAAAATGGATAAATTCCAAGACACATATAACCTATCAAATTGAACGAATAAGAAATCCAAAATCAGAATAAATCAATAAAAACTCCAATAAAATATAAACAAATACAGCATAAAAGAGTAAGCAAGCATGATTCTGACACTTGACCTTGGATTGGAGTCCTGGCTTTACCACTGTGCTATAGGTGTATCTCACATAACCTTATAGTATAGTGTAATTGTTTGTTCACAAGATTTATCTCTCCTACTATAATGGTTTGTAAACTCTTTAAGGTTAGGTTTGTTTTTTTCATCTCTCTCTCCACCACAGTTACATGTGAATGGTGGATGCCCAATGACTCGTTTTTGTTTGTTTGGTTTTTTCTTTTTTGATGAAGAGAAAACACAGTAATATAAATTATAAATTAAATATAAATTCTCCCTTCTATATTTACTCTCACAATAGTTCTTCCTGTTGACAGGCAAAAGTAACAGGTGTCATTCTAGTAAGTGTGAAATGTGAATAAATGAGAAGTTTACCTTTAGGGGTAAACTAAAGGGCAATAGACAGGACATACCTAGCCATGACTTATGATGTAGACATCTGGGGAGCTTTCACTTTTCTTATTCCTAAGTGTCTGCTTCCTAAGCTTTTTCTTTTTTTTTAATTTTTTAAATTTTTTTATTGTTAAATCATAGCTGTGTACATTAGTGCAATCAACTTTACCCATTCTAAGATGCACCATAGATATGGGCCCATTCATTACCCTCCCTCCACCAAAACCTCCCCCATCTCTTCCTCTTCCTTCGCCCTTTCCCCATAGTCTTGTGCTATAGTTGGGTTATAGCCTTCATATGAAAGCTATACTTTAGCTTCATAGTACGGCTGAGTACATTGGATACTTTTTCTTCCATTCCTGAGATACTTTGCTAAGAAGAATATGTTCCAGCTCCATCCATGTAAACATGAAAGAGGTAAAGTCTCCATCTTTCATGAAGGCTGCATAGTATTCCATGGCATATATGTACCACAATTTGCCAGTCCATTCGTGGGTCGATGGGCACTTGGGCTTCTTCCATGACTTAGCAATTATGAATTGGGCTGCA